>VYXD01010659.1:187649-233006 GCA_013397195.1 Hylia prasina
AAGATAAAATATTAAAAATAATGAAGATATTTAATATTAATATTAAAATATTAAAATATTGAAACAGAATGGAGGAATGGACTGTGGGAACAACAACTGGGTCAACAGGGCAAAAATGTAGGTGGTGCAGGTGGGACAGAAAGCTACCACTGGTATGAGGGATTCAATGTGAAGGGAGAGAAACCAGTTTCATTCAGACTGCAAGAAAAAGCTCATTGATAAGAGCTAAGCAGTCTTCCATCAAGCCCTCACTGACAGAAACACTGAAAATCTCAAGGCCATTTAGAGTTTTCTATCTATCAAATCGAGCTTATCTTTCTCCCCCACTAATATTTTTAAATGCATTCTAAATAAATGTCTTGTCAACCCAACAGTTTTTAACTATAGATTCAATTTAACTTGTTCCCTATCACTCAATTAAAACAAAATAACAGCAGCAATGTGGACAGGAGCACAGAATAACAGACCTTTTTGTTCACTGTCTGCAGGGAAGGAAAGCATGAAATGTTGATGTTCTGCTGCCAGGTCCTGTAAACCAAGTAATCAGATATATGAGACCATTGTCATGGTCAAGGGAGACACTGGGGGAAGGGAAATTTATAAATCACAAACTTAAGTTTCTTTCTTTTGTTAGGCAATATCTCCTCTGTTCAGTACAGAAAACACAGTTAAGACTNTATGAAGTGCAAAATAACTTGCAAGGGAAATTTAACCTAATTTAATCTGATAGTTTAACAGAAGTTTGACTTCTACCATTGTATTTCATAAGTAGTTCAGGCTTATTCAGGACGATATCAGACACAGGAATAAAAGTTAAACTGGTGTCTTGAGGTCTGGGGCTCATTTTAAATGGATTTTTGAATTATCTCCCAACATTTGTCAAGCACACAAAACCACAATGCATTTACTCAACACTACTTCACAACCATTCTCTGCCAATACTCAACCTGCTTGTCCCAGATAGGATCTTTTTCTCTGAACAAAGAAATATCAACAGACTATTGCCATCAGGATATATAAGAAATAACTCAAAAGTCAATGGAAAGTTATTATGCAGGAAGTATTCACACAAGCACACTACAGACAACAAATAACATGGAGATTGTGTTTAAAGGAATAACAGAAATACTTTCCTTCAAAAGATGTGGGAGAGGATCAGAGCAGAGGTTGCCACAAGAGCCAAGACTAAAGAAAGTCAATATAGTCTTTTGTTTGCAGATTACTGAAAAAAAGATCAATAGATCTACAAAATCAGGCCAGGGTTCTTCAGACACTATTTTAACCTATTCTCATGTTAAAGTATTGCTTGTGGTGATTCAGCTGTCATAAATTACTTGAGTAATTTGGCTCGTTTGCAATACTATCCTTATTTTAATAGAGTTGAATGTATAAAAATTGATGGTGTGCCTGCAATGTTTAGGAGATTCTGTTCTTCCAAATCACGCAGAAATACTCAGTGATACTTCCAGATTTTGTTTCTACTGGTATAAAAAGTCAGCTTTTATATTTATGACACACAGAGGATTACTGAATATACCTTCATTTCAAAATAGGAGTTGCTAATGATATTCTACAAAATCCTATTGTATCTGGAGATGTTTTCATGCTTTTTTCCAGTTCCTTGCAAGTTCCCCAAGTGCTTCACGCTGCAAACGCCTCATTGTAATCACACCCCAATAATGTGGTTTTCACAGATTTGCTCAAGTCTGTGGGGGTTTTTTGGTAAAAAAAACAAAAGAAAGATACCCTACCTTATAATTTACTAATTATAATTACCACTTATAATTCAGTATTTTTTTACTGTGGAAGGTTCTTGTGTCCCACAGAGATGTTTAAATCCAGCCTTATTCTATCTGGAGGTTCTACAATTTCAGGACAACCCTTTGGATGGTTTTAATCCATTACTTTCAAAGTAATTGATTAGATCATACATGTACCAACATCTCAAAGATGCATGGAAAATTTAGATGTTCAAACAAGTTCCAAAACACATCAGTGCAGCTGAGGTGCTTCATTTTGTCAAGAGTAAGAGAGGTTTAAAAATAATTAAAATACTTTCAAAAATAAGATAAANGTCTTCCATCAAGCCCTCACTGACAGAAACACTGAAAATCTCAAGGCCATTTAGAGTTTTCTATCTATCAAATCGAGCTTATCTTTCTCCCCCACTAATATTTTTAAATGCATTCTAAATAAATGTCTTGTCAACCCAACAGTTTTTAACTATAGATTCAATTTAACTTGTTCCCTATCACTCAATTAAAACAAAATAACAGCAGCAATGTGGACAGGAGCACAGAATAACAGACCTTTTTGTTCACTGTCTGCAGGGAAGGAAAGCATGAAATGTTGATGTTCTGCTGCCAGGTCCTGTAAACCAAGTAATCAGATATATGAGACCATTGTCATGGTCAAGGGAGACACTGGGGGAAGGGAAATTTATAAATCACAAACTTAAGTTTCTTTCTTTTGTTAGGCAATATCTCCTCTGTTCAGTACAGAAAACACAGTTAAGACTATACTCCAGTAACTACACTCAAGGTCAGTAGATTCATGTTGTAAATTTAATCTGGATTCCAGATGAAGTCTCCAGCTCCAGCCCCCATGGGGACAACAGGTACCTGTGGAGAGACACTGACTCTTCCTGGTGTGCTCAGTTCCCACAGGTTCCAGCCCCTGACCATGTAGCTCAGAGCTCAGCCCTTTATCTTCATCTCTCCTTGGATAGCATTTTACAGTAGTAAAATTCCAAGAGACAAGGAGGGGAGAAATTGCTCATCTCTACCCTCCTTTCTTCCCCATTCACTGATAAAAACAGATTAAAAAAGGGGAATTTTGTTCTGCAGAGCAAAACTTCATTGAAATGAAGCAAAAAGGCTGGAGCCATATTTTTATATTTAAGGATTCACAAAAGTTTTGAGGGATTATATGTAAAACATGACCTGATTTCTCCTTCAAATTTCAAATACATCACATTTCTTTCAGCAGAAACTGAGATAAACTGTGAAATTATCCAGAAAACAAATTATCCTGACCTTTCCATAGTTATTTTGCAGCAACTCCAGTTACATCTATCACACAACATAAAATGCTATTAAAAAGGTGTTAGAAAAATCCCAGCAGTGGTACAAAAATGTGTGTAAACTTGTAACTCATACACTAAAAATATTTGTATTTTCACAAGTAAGAAACTGGGGGGAAAAAAAAAAACAAAACACCAGAATGGTATCAAACTATCAGCACAGCAAATAAAATAGCATTTTACAAGGCATGTTAAGTGGTTTTCCAAAACTGGGCTATTTGTCATATATATGCAAACTAATAAAACTATTCTGCATGCTTCTCCCCTCAGATTCATGGAATATTTTTATCAAGATACAAACATGACAAGCATATTCTCTCTGCACTGAGAATACTACTGAGAGCTAACTCATTCCATATTGTGCATTTATCTCTGAATACTGCATTTTCCTCTGCAGTGTGAGGAATAGACTTAAACATTACAAAGAAAACCCTACATCCATCTTATCCAAGTCTTTCTCCCTAGCTTAATGAAAAGAAAGCAAGCTCTGAAATCAAGTGACAGAGGAACTGCACCAAGGTATCCTTTAAGCAACTAAAGCAGAACTTTACAAACCTGCAAGGCTGGGTTTGTAACATGGATTCCATGGTAATTTATCCTAAGCAAGTACCTGAATGTGAATTTTTTAGGCTTTATAGACTGGGTCATTGATTCTTTTCAGTGAACCATCAGTATTATTCAATTAGTGCTACTTGTCTTGACACCTAAAACAAGGATTTATTAACATTTAATTTGTCCAGAAATAACTATTCATTGATGCTATTCAATGGGAATATTAGAAAGTCTCAACAGACAAGTTATATATAAAAGGGAGAGGAAAAGTATATCTCTTTCTATATAACTATATCACTATACATATATATATCAGTATAAATACATCACTACTACTACTACCATCCTCAACAGAAGCTGGGCTCATCCTTTTGACCAATTCAGTCATTCAATAGCATCAATATAAATGTACAAATAGTCTGCTTATTAAATTCAGCCATACAGAAAATGAACAGTGTGAAGTTTCTGTGTAAAATATGCCCTTTTTCACCTATGAATTTACAAATATTTGGCTGCACTATTTATGTGTCATTAAAAAGTTCTTAATGACAGTGAAAAAGGACCAGAAAGGCAAGAACTAGTAAGAAGGAAGCTCTTTTTGCCATGTGTTTCTCAGGAACATAAGGCAAGTGGGATAAAGAACCCCTACATTCATTCAGGGTGTAATGAAAAAAATAGAGACAATGGAAGTCAGTGAAATAACCCTCAAACATTGTTTTAATTAGGCCCTCTTTTAGGAAGAACAAAATGGTAATGAACACTCAGAATGTACTCACAGGACTCACATTTACTTCTCATCTTCCAGACAGAGCCATTCTAAATGTATGCACAATGCCCCTTGAAAAATGCAAAAATTAAAACATTTGTTCTCTAAAAATGTCTCATTTGAAACTCTTGCCTCCCAGACATGCTGGATTAACAAGAACATACTGTACCTTGCAAAGGAAAACATTCAAGAGTTTTCTTCCAGTCACTTGTGTCTTTATTGTGGCATGGACCTGTCCCAAACCTAAAATATAAAGTACCAGTTCAAGTAAGACAGAGTTGAATAAGAATTATCTATAACACAAATACTCTGAGAGTGCTGTGCTGGGGTTGACACCGGTCTGGAAATTGAAAAGAAAAGCACAAATATTCTGATTTTTAAAGACGCCTGAGAAAGCCCTGGCTTCTGAGCAGAGTTAGAAAACCCACACAGCATTGCACAGCAGTGCACTTATAAATCACTTCAGCTGGCACCAGCATGGCAAAGAGGAACTCCTCCTCCTTCCCCTCTTGAATGGAAACTTGGGCTTTAAATAATATAATTTCATCACATAAAAAGCAGGCATATGTGAACAACTAATTTTGGCAATTAAGAAAACCCAGGTGGCTCATGTTTGTTGGTTAAAAAACACCTTCTCATTTACCGATATAAATCAAGAGTAATTGCATTAAAAATTAAGAAATCAAACCAGTACAGCAAGTGAAGCAGATCCACTTAGAGTTATGTAGAAAACAGAATTTCAATCCCAGGAGAATCTCTGGCGCTTCAACACTAAATCCAATGTCAAAAAAGGAGGCAAGTCAATATATGACACCTTGTGGAAAGCTTGCTTTATTTTGCAATGCTGATTAAAAGAAACTGTCTCCATTTGAAATGTTCTGCATTTTTAAAGCTGAAGAGTTTGAGGCAGATTTCAGGGTTGGAATTAAATGATCCACTCTATGATTCCATGAGATGCCTCTTCTGAACTTTCCTATTGAAAAATAAAGCTCCTTTCACAAATCATCATTTACTGAGAAAAACATGCAACTATCAAGAGCTCATCTCTTCCTCAGGAGGATCCTTGTATAAGCTTTAAGACTATGGGGCACAGATATAAATCTGTCCTTTCGGTGCACCGTGGGTAAAATGGTATTTGGTTGAATAAAAATCAGCCTAATACTTCATTATGCATTTTTTTACTATTTTTATCCTGTGTTCTTAATTTTGTGTTCTGTAACTTCTCACAGAAAGCCTAAACCAGACAATAATACAAAATCTGTCATCTTGAACCATGCAGGGGTTGTGACCATCACTCCCCTTGTCATGTGATTTGTGTCTTGGCCACTTTCTGCTGATGGAGAAAGTTCTTGTAAGGTCAGAAAAGCGTAAGAAAACTCAAATACTTGGAGACTGCCTTCAAGGCTGCTCTGCTATGACATTGTGCAACCTGGGATTAGACTGCCAGGAGACTGACGTCCTGTTAGAAGCCATTCCCTGCATGCAGAGTTGTCACCCTTGCTCCCCCATCTTGATTTCTTTTGCAGAACAACTCCATCTTTTTCCCCCTGACTCTTGGTCTTTGGCTTTTCAAGAATATTGGTAGCTTCTTATGCCATGTCTTATCTTCCCTAATTAACTTGGGACACCTGACAATGACATAACAAACTCTACATCCAATACAGGTTATCTCTGACAGAGTAGATACTTTGAGAGGGAGATTTTTTGAGCTGCTTAACTGCACGTGAAGAAGAAAAACGTAACTGTGAAGAGAATTAAACCAAGGAAAAAGGACCCATGCTTGAGCACTTCATGAAGTACTGCAGCTTGTGGGAAGTACTCACACTGGAGAAATGTAGGGAGGACTGTCTCCTGTAGTAGGGACACACACTGGAGCAGGGAAATGAGCCCTCTCCTTGAGGAGAAAGCAGCAGCAGAAAAAATGTGCTATAAACTGACTTTAACTCCCATTCCCTATCTCTCTGTACTAGAGAGGGGGAGGAGGTAGAGCCCAGGAAGGAGGGATGTATGGGGGAAAGGTGTTTTTAGGATTTGTTTCAATTCTTATCATCTTGCCCTGATTGAGATTGGTAATAACCTCAACTAATTTTCCCAAGTCAAATCTGTTTTGCTGATGAGACCAGCTGGCGAGGGATCTTTCCTTGCCCTATCTCAACCCATGAGCCCTTATATTTTCTCTCCCCTGCTCAGATGATGAGGGGAGGGACAGAACAGTTCTGGTGGGCAACCTGCTCCCTAAGTACAATACACAGGGGTGGCAAAAAGTTTGCCTGGCTGACTCCTACCCACCAGCATTATGCATGTCTTACAAGCTGCTGATTATTTTCTAGGTCTGGTGGAAATACCAGTTAGGAAAATCAAGCAAAAGCAATCCCTTAATTACACAGGTTAATCTCTTCCTCCTATTTACATAAAGAAAGAAGATGGCAATCAAGACACTGTCCCACTGCTGAAGGAAGCGAATGACGGGGTTTCCAGTCCTCTGAGTAAAATCTGGGGTTGACAACTGTTAAAAATTAAAATTAAAACCTTTGGTTTTTAACAAAGTGTGTATATATACAGCATGTGGGCCTGAAGACAAGCTTTTTTCCTGAACAGTAATTTTCCTTGCAACATCTGCTGGGTTTTCATCTGCTATTTGTGCATGCAGCCATCTTACTCCCATTATGGTCTGTAAATAATGCATATCTTTCTATTTATTTTCACTTAGGCCACTGAAAGATGTTTTCTTGAATAAGCAGCATCCATTTATGAAATGCTGTAATAAAATTTAACACATCTTCCTGATAGCATTCTGCATCTAAAGAAAGTTGTGTAGAATGGAGCTTCATTCCAGGCAAATCAAGAATCACTTAGATTGGAAATGATCTCTAAGATCATGGAGTCCAACTGTTAATCCATAACTGCCAAGTCCACCATTAAATCATGTCCCCGAGTGCCACATCTAAGTGTGTTTTAAATACCACCAAGGATGGTGACTCAACGACTTCCCTGGGCAGCCTGTTACAATGCTTGATAACACTTTCAGTGAAGAAACATTTCCTGATATCCAATCAAAACTTCCCCCAGCATAACCTGATGCCATTTTGTTTGTTACTTGGGACAAGAGACCAACACCTGTCTTGCTACAAACTCCTTTCAGGTAGTTGTAAAGAGTGATAAGGTCCCCCAGAGCCTTTCAGGTCACTGTAGAGAGTGATACAGTCCCCTCTGAGCCTCTTTTTTCTAGGTTAAAGAACCTTGGTGCCCTCAGCTGCTTCTCATAAGACTTGTGCTGTAACTTAAAATAAAAATAAAAATTGATAAAAGGAAGGGGGCGGAAAGGCTTAAAATTGAAAAGATCTTAGGCCATAATTGGCTAAAGGTTAGGGAAAGTGGTCAAAGGTTTCAATTTTTTTTTCTTACTAACCAGTTCTTCTACCTGAATTTAAATATGTAAAAGCCTCAGCATTCCAACAATGGCTGCAAACAGCTGACAGTCTAGTAGACTAAAGCACAGCAAGACTGTCTTATCATATCTCTCAGAGGTCTTTCTCTGGGCTAGTGAAATTTACTGCAACAAAATACATCTCTCATAGACTAACTAAATACATTTCTCATGCCTTTACAGAAGAGAAAAAATTCTCCAACTTTCAAGGAAAATGATCCTAATTCATTTTTGTACATATTTCTCAAGTCCATGGAAAAATGGTTGGGGTTGAAATTAGAGGACACTAAGTTACATTCACATCCTAGCAGAAGCTGTAACAGTACAGGAATTACAGGGTAAAATGCAGCTGCTGCTCCCTGGATGGAATGCTGCTGGCATGCTCAAAGCCTGCTCCAGGATGGTTCCCTACAGATACAACCTGCAGCGACAGCCCTGCTGAGGGGGATGGAATGGATGGTGGAGCAGAGTGGAAACACCACAGCCAAGTTCCACTGAAGCCCTGGCAGGGAGGGGATCTTGATGGTGTTTTTGCAGCTGTTAAACTGCACAGGGCCTGTCAGCCATGGGAGATAGGAGGTGACTTGTGGTTGATCCAGGAACTGTGGTGAAATCACCCTCCTCAGATGCACTCGGTTCATCATAATGCAATTGTATTAACACACATCCCCTTCCCAAAGTCACCCGCCCCAGAGTGTGGCCACCCCTCATGGGGCACGCGCTCTGTGCTTTATTGACTATAACTCTGAACAAAGTAAGAGAATTTTACACCAATGTGTGACAAAGGCATGTATGACTAAGAGTCCCTCAAGCTCCACCTAATCATTAAGAAATAGTATAAAAGTAAGCTGAGAAAAGGAGTAAATTAGGGAAGACTCCATCGTAACTAATGGGATCAGTCAACAGGCTGAACTTATCTTCTTCCCGTATGGGAAAGAAACATACTCTGCACATTAGATACTTTTACTGGGAATAAGAACTTCTCTGAATGGCTTTGAATATGTTTTTGCAGACACTTGGGTCCCAGTGTTCCTCTGAGAAATGTGAGCCTTTGAGATAATTCTATTTCATCTCTACTTAAACAAAGAATCACTGTAGCTCTACTTTATACTCTAGGAAAGAGTTTTGCAATACTTTTGGAAAGATTTTTCAGCTAAAGTAGACAGGTGAACCAAAAAGAAACCACATTAACCTGCAAGTTAAATACTCATGTTAAATGCAGGATTCAAAATCTTGATTAAATATTTGAAAATCATTATTTCACACTGAAAATAAAAAATACAATATAGTAATAATAATAGGATATTTATAGAAGTTGTGGAATAGTTTTGATAAATACACTCTATCATCAAATACAAAGATCTTATCACGAACACAAAGTATGACTGCAGGGTGAAACCCTGTACAGCCAATTGGCAAAAGCTTTGTATATGATAAATCACCTTATGGTACTGCAGAATTCAAATAGCCCTGTTATTTTGAACCATCATGTTTTGTTGCAGGCTTCGGGTGAGATGCATGAGCCTCGAGCGAAGGTTTGGGTGCGAAATTTAACCACCAAGCAGTGGGAAGGCCCATATGAGCTTATCGCTTCGGGTCATGGGTACGCATGTGTATCCACAGATACTGGGGTACGCTGGGTACCTGCAAAGTGTGTCTGTCCTGACCTGCAACCACAAAGGCAGAACTGGGCAAACAGGCAACCTTCAAACCATGACCAGAACTAAAGTTATCAAGTGAACGAACCTTTGAGTAATGACCCAGATGCAGAAGATGTGAGTGACCACTCAGACGGTCCCTCTACAAGCAGACATTGAACATGTTGCTCTTTTTGGGCTGCACTTATTCTGTTTTTTCTGCAAGAGCCCCTGCGGAGAAAGGAACAAGTGTTGTTTTTCCTTCCTTTTTCTTTTTTTCTTTTTTTTACAGGAAAGGGTAAGATGAGAGCCTGACATTTCTGAGTCTAAAGTTTTAGCCTGTCAGTAGCTGTTGAATTTTTCCCAAGAGAGAATTCCGTGGGAGGCTTTCCTTTCGCAAAATAATTTGTGTAAATAATTCTCATTTTCTCATAATAACTGTGCACAGCTGGCACCTTTGTGTTTTCCTGGTTTGTCCAACGGAACTAGAGAGGTGCTGATCCTGTTCACCAATCGTGTTAAGTCTGAATCAAAACACCTTATAAAAGATAGTAAAATTTAGACAATAAAGCCTTCTTCCGCTATTTGCTTTCTGAAATATTTTGAAGTCTTTCATGTCCAACAGCGACATCATGACCATTTGGAATATCCTGAAAAGGAAAATTATATCCTGCAACCCCCCTTTTTGGCAGTTATCAGAAACATCTTGCAATGCCCCATGTGTTTTTGGCAACAAAGAATGACGCTGCTCACTTATAAAGTCAAGAAGAATGTTCTTCTTGATCCTCTAACCATATCTTTTGCAAAGGAAAATTAATTTGGCAGAGAGAAGCCCACCAGACAAAAGAAATGCTTTATCCGGTGAGTACTTCCTAGTTCCTGACAATGTCAGTCATTTAACTGTTCCCAGGAAAAAGTGAATCCTGACAAGATCAACAGCATTCATTTCTACCTGTCAGTAAAAGATGGATCTTCATTACTCACCTTGTTTAATAAGCACTGCAATATTAGCTCCCATTTCCTGGCCAAATTCCAGTTCAGGTAATTGCTTCCTGCCTCCCCAAATTCCCTTCACAATTCCCTTCGGTCAGACACTGTTCAGCCTGCTCGAAGCTTGTCCATACACTGTTAAACACCAGAAGGGGCCACTTTTAATGGATGAATTATAGCATGAACTAAAATCTCACATTTTCTCAAACAAGAATTAAAAAAATGCATCACTGGCAACCATGAATCATTTTTCTAAACATTACTGGGTCACTTAGCATGTTTTAATTAATGCCAAATTATTTTAAAGGATTCTTTATTCTGTGCCCAGATGTTGTGTTGGCTTGCAGACTGAGGCCAGCCAGGATCATGGCCAAAATTAAATGAGTTACACTTAAGTGTATTTCACTGAGATATCAGTGAGATTTCTCATAAACCCCAAAGCATGCACTTACTTCAAAGCTTCAGAAAAAAAATGACCAAATTGTGCAATTTTTTTTTGTTTGTTTAGGTGTGAGGCGGGGAATAGGATGTGCCAAAACGTTCAGTTGTGAAGCATCAAATTCTTGCCATTTCTGGCTGGATACTTTCATTTTACTGTGTATTTCCAGGACCTCAAAGTTTTGCATGCACAGCACTCAAGGTTAGTGTAAAAACTCCATTGGAACTCCCTTGAAATTAAAACATTCAACTCCATGTCACCTACTCTGCCTATTGGGTAAATTCCAATACTTCCTCCTACATACAAGGATGTAAGGGAGATTCATACCTGATAAAGCAGATCCTGTCCTTTACACTACACTACCTTTACATTGCGACCACAAATTATTTTTCCTTTTTTCATTGTTTACTGTCATTGTATTGGTTTTTTTCATCTGAGCATTTTGATAACAAAATATTAATAACAACTTTAAAATAATTTCAAGTGCTGTGCAGATGCCAGAATAAGTTTCTGCTACCAGTAAAACAGATGGAGAAAAAAAATTCTACTTCTGTTGGTAACAGACTATTCTAAACTCCAGTTTCAGTTTTGGTTTAGTCATGAAGACATGCACTTAATCCACAATGCACCATCATGAATTTTTGATTATTTCACTTCATGCAAGTCCTTTTCCTTTTCGGGTAAGTACTTCTTTTGTCACACTTTTATTAGTTTCTCAGTCCCTTTACAAGCCCCAGTGTTGAAGATCTGTGTATACACCATCTCTTGAGGGTGACAAGCAGGTTTCTGGAGAGTTGCAGAGGGGAATCCCAAAGAACATGGCCATGAAAAAATCCCATTTCCTTTTGATAATTAACAGGCAACTGCAACAATCCCTCACTGAGTGGGACTGGTAAGCAGCTTGATTTCCCACAGAAGATGGAGAATCAAAGCCAAAGCATGTCCAGGTGGACAAGACTATCCAATCTTCATCATTACATCAACCACGTGACACACTCCAAAGGCAGCTCCAGAAGCCATTACAGCAATTACCTAATTTGCCCAGAGTTTCTGTGAAGAAATAAAATCTTGCCACTGGTAAGTATCTTTCATTGTCTGATATCTGGGTGCTTTGATTTCTGTTCAAATACAAAGGAGCAGTACAGGTGAAATAATTTCTGAACAATATTGTTTAAATATGTCAAATGTAGCTTTCAGAAAACCAGAGCTAGGCCCCCAGAAAAGTAAGGAATAAAAGCAAGCACATCTCACTAGAAGCTCAAGGGCATTTGTCAGGCCAAGAGCTCAGTTCTTCAGCACTTTATGCAAAACTGCTTGGAGAATGTGTTCCTTTTATACTGTCATTCTGTTAAATGTGTTACAAATCACATTTATTTCCTTCAGTAACAAAGATTCCCTCAGTTCAAGACAAGATCTGAAACTGCTCTGGAAACGCCAGAGCTCCTCAATTTCAGGACTCCCCCTAAAACCAGGAAGATGCTTACCAAGTATTTTTCAAATAGCAGGAAGGAACTATAAAACTCCTTTCAAAATGTACCCATCTGAAATAATTCTATAAATAATTTTGAAACAAAAATAAACAACAACAAAATCAACAACAGCAAGCCCGGTGGGGCAGCAGGGCCTGGGCTGGCCCGCCCGGCTGCCTCACAGCCCGTGTTACCTGCTAGCAAGCCGGAAGGAAGAGAGATTTTCCAGGCTTCTCCTGATTTTTAAGCCTGTGTGTTCCCAGAGGAGTGTCATCTTTCTAATTGGTCAATCAAGCTCTCAACTTCAATGCCAGTCACTAATTGGTTCTTGCAATCCATGCTAAACCAGCACAAGCCTTTTAATGATTAATAGTTTTATCTATTAAAAGTTCATATAAATAGCAAAAAAACCTACCACCGATATTGAATGATAAACCCAGACAGACTTGAAAAAAGTATTGATTTGCTACAGCTCCACTGCTGTTAGGGGGTTGTCTCTCATGGATTGCAGCAGGGATAAAATACAAAAATTATTGCTAAAGGAAAACAGTCAGTCCCCACTGTAAAAATAAAATTTGTTTTAAACAGACCTGCAGCTGAGCACTTAGGATTTACAGTGGTAAAGAAATAGAATGTATATGTTAAAAGGTGTACCTCCAGAATAGAACAACAGAATAAAGTGGAAGGAGTATTTGAAGGTTCAGAAGCCACCTGGGCACCACTGCCTATATCTTCCCCACCTATTTATTTCCTCTTCTTCCTTCCTCTTTTTATGAGTTTCATTTTAAAGAAATGTACTATTCAGTTAAAGGGTCAATCAACCCTGTGCAATCTTCTTCAAAACATATGTCCTGGCACGAAATTAGGTACTGCTATCCGTGTTGCTAAAAATTGATGTTTTTGAAAAAAATAAACTTAAAAAATTAAGTTAAATATTATTTTGTTAAACTATGCTCAATAATTATGCCCTTAGCAATACAGTAAGCCTCAGCCTTTACCTTATCATGTAAATTAAAAAGTTCATTCTCTTATTAATTAATTGTGTTCCAGAGTACAAAACCATGTAATTTAAAAAAAATAATAAAATTCACTTCTCAGGGAAACCAGATCTTGATCATTTTTACTGATGTCATTTGAAGTGACTGGTGCCCAAGATCTCTGGGAAAAAGAAAAGCTCTACCAACCTCATGCACCTGTCACTGAAACCAGCTTCAAATTAATGACGTATGACCTAAAACCTCAAGTTCCAGTGGAGTTTTTATACTGACATCTCCTTGGAAGGCAAGAAGAGATCAACTCCTAAAATATTAAAACATCCAACTTATTCTTTAAGACTGGAGGTTGTATGCAGACCATAATTTTAAGACTTTTTGATTTCTGTTCTGCATTACCAAGAAGGACGCCTGATTTATCTTATCTGTTCCCTGGACACCTTGTTATTCTTTCCTCTGTAGCCGCTCTACCTGACCTCCTTTCTCAACATAATCTCTTCACTTTCTGTTCATGTAGAGTTTCCATAATCCAGCCATTGTATGTTCTCCATTTAGAGAACCATTTTGACTCATGATTTATTACTCTGGTGTTGGAGTCCAGGGCACGTGGAAAATGCCTCAAGCTGCCCGGGGGGGTCCGAGACCTCGGCTGAGACACCAGGAAAGCATTGCCTTTGACCTTAGTCTATGGGAAAAACTTCCAACACTTAGAGATTAATTAAAAGCAACAAAGGTTTGAAATAAATAGTAGTTTAGTTTGTCACAGGGTGAAAATTTATAGTTTTGGGTTTTTAGAATGGAGGTAGCTGAGAGCAAGATGGAGAATTTTGGGCGGTGTGCCATGTTCTTCTTCTTCTTCTCCTCCATCTTCTGCTGTGACCTGGCACACAGACATCGGTAGAATGGATTTGATGTAGAAATTGCGTGTCTAGAATAGGTAGTGATCATTGCTATAAAATTGTAAATATAGTATGTTTTAAGAGTTAATTGGACTAGAGGTCTGTAAAAGACCTTGAATTTTCTGCCTGGTGCACCAGCTTGGTTTTTCGGTGCATTAAGCCCGGTGTAAGGTGGCGTGTGGACCTTGAGATAAGAAACTGAATAAAACTTGTTTGAAGACCAAAGCTGCAAGTTCTGCTCATCCTTTTAAACCCTGGTACAGGACTTTGTGGAGAAAAAAACCTTAACTAGGGGGTTCCTGGAAAGGAAATTCCACACTCTGGCATAAAGAGGGATGAACACCACATTCAAAGTCTGTTCTACATTAAACGGTGTTGTTATAATTCTCCACAGTGAGGAAAATGGGATAATCTCCAAGCAGGTTGCTCCTAGTGCTTGAAACCATGCCAAGCATGATGTTTTTTATAGATTTCCCTTTCATTTCAAAAGTCAGGCCAGCTTTTGGACATAAAAAGTTCTCTACACAGAAGACCTGAGACCAGTCTTGGAGCAGAGCTGATTTTGCTCCTTAGAAAAAAATGGGATACTTGGGGCAGAAACCAATACATGAGAACTGCTGAATGGGCAGTTTCACTCCCTCCAAGAACCTGAGGGTTTCATTTATAAAGTAGTTAAAACTTACAGTACTCACACAAAGAACTGAATCAGCAAGATGCAGGATACCCACCGCCACTTGAAGGACATAAAAAAATACTTTGAGATAATATCTCCTACAAGTACTATTCTTATTGATTATGGCAGCACACAGTGAGATCTTTATGAAGTGGAATTGAATTTCCCTTACAATATATACTGATTATATTGTGTAAATGTTGCTCCATTTCCAATGGGATGCAGACAAACTCTTTCACACTCCTGGGGGTAATAAACATTATGAGGCTGAATGCTTTGTATCTCTCCCTCTTTTTGCACACTCACACTCCTGTCTGCCAGCCAACTAACTTGGTCCTTGGGAGAGAAGTTCTCACTTCACTCTCCAAAAATGGACATATAAAGGCTCTAGTCCCTAATATCCTGCAATGTGAAAAATACTTTAAGGCTACTGTTAGCTTTCCTTATTACCTGTTTTTATGGCTTTTATGCTGTTTCCCATCTGACCATATTGCTACAGTGACTGCACATTATGGAATGCTCCTGTCAGCAAGGGTTGATGTGCACTCCAAGGGCAAGGTCTTATTTAAATTCAGTGCACTGAGATTTTATATTAAAGGCACCTTCCTGAGGAGGTGCTCCTCAGAGTTACACAAACTCATCAGTGAGCACATGGGAAAAAAAAAAGAATATATGCACCTTGGCCCAAGTGCCTGAGGCTCGAGAACACTCAGCTCTGAATTAGGAAATGAAGTCAGATAAGAAACACAAAATTCAAACACACACCAAGTGCAGGATGCACAAACCTTTATGATAACCAGCTATGTGGGCCAGGTTTGCTTGTTTAATTACATTTGTTTCATATGCAGACTGAGATACTTAAGAAAGAGAAAACACTTCCTCAAGAATTTTCAGAAATCATACTATGTATAAGAGGTTAGATAATCTGGAAAGAGCAATTTATTGTTTATCTAAAACTACCTTGTTCTGGAGGTCATAAAACATGACCAAAAAAAAGGAGAAATGGTAGTAAACATGCAAAAGTATCCTCATTCTATTCTAAAAACTTATGTTCTGACCAAAGGGGCTACCTGAAAATGTGCCACAAAGGCCTGTTACAGTTTTTGGTGGAGTGGATTAGGCTGATTACAATGGATTGGTTGGATATTTGGGAAGCTTGCAGAGGCCATAGTGACTCCCTCTGAGACACCACAGTAAGAAACGCATAGGTAACAGCAAGAGAGAAGGACTGTGCTGCCCTTTGCGAGAGGAGTGGTTGGGAAAATGAAGGCAATTTATCACTCGTATCCCAAGCACATACCTAGAACCTGAGCCATCCTTCACCTCTCACTGGCTCCCACTGCCTCACATTCCTCACACGGCTGCTGCGCACTTCCAGGAAGCTCCACACCCACACCAACTCCTTTCTGAGTTCTTAATCTCGTATCTCATCCTGTCTCTTCTGCTCCTAAATATCTTCTGTTTCCCCACTCTGCTGTTTCTTAGGTCGTTAACCCCACTGATTCCTGCCTACACTTCATCCCTCTCCATCATCAGCTCCTTCCCATGCTCCACAGCCCTTCATTAGGGTATATTATCTCAAACGCAAATAAACACCTATCATTTTTGCTTCTACCTAAGGTTTCATTTTTTTGTTTTTGTATCTGATATTCATAAGAGATTCACCTTTTTCTCCATGTCTGTGCTGACTTGCTCTCAGCTTTTTCCCTCTCCCACCTTTAAAAGTTCTTTGTCAGTACACTCAACCAGCTAAGTAGTACTTTTCTGTAGCCTCCTTCACACCAAACCATATATTTTAAACAGAGGGGAGCTGCAAAGTATCTGTGACCAGTATTCACAAACTCTAAAGTAATAATTATATGCTCTGCCCTCAAAATGGGCTCTTATAATCCCGTTTCATCCCAAATACTCAAATAGTTTTGGAGCCAGCATTAATCTAGAAATACATGCCACTGAAATTAATGCATTTCCAGATAACAGGAAGCTCCAATGTATCTCAAGTTTAAAGACAGAGTATCCTAGAGTAATAAAACTCCAGGAACCACCCACAGATAATTTATTTCAGATGAATGTATAAGGTTCAAATCTTATTACATCCCAGGCAACCTTAACCTCCACTGGATTGCTATAATTTCCAAATTATTTGCCCATCCTGCTTTATATCTTAGAGAGATATGTATCAAACACATTATTAGAACAACCATACCTCTGGAGTGGGATTTGCTTTGGTGGAAATTCTTAAAAACGAGGAGGGCATTACAGCTCAGTAATGTATGTTTAAATTATACAACTGACAGCTGCAATCTCAGTTAAGGAACTGATTGAAACATTTGAGCTGGTGCCTAAACTGCTCCTTTCATGGTTTCTCCCCACTCTGTGTGAAGGTGCACTGTTGTGGATGCCTTCAGCAGTATGAGGATATATTATTTTATAAAGTATATGATGCTACTGACTTCATGGTATTTATATTTTATATTGTGCATACTCAAATACTGTCTGAATGTAATTAAATGTCCTGTGTTCTCCATCCATTTTAAAAAATTTAAAAAAACAAACAAAAAAAAAAAACAGCTCTATATGATAATTGTCTCCACATTTATAAAGTGCACACTACTAGTCTTGAGAGTCTGCTTCTCTCTTTATATCCTCTGTATTTCCAGGATCCTCTGCTGACACCCAGGATGACTCCGATATGCATGAAGTTAGCAGCAGCAGCATTTTAGTGAAAATATCTGAATTTCTACCATTCTCATAACTGTTGAGGAAAGTAGCAACACTCATGCATCTACATTTCTTAGCACCTCTGTAAATATATACATGAGTCTCCAAGGCTTGCAGGATTCAGGAAATTTGATAAATTGATGCATCTGCCTTTCTGTTAAAGACTTCTGAAAGGGTGGCTGTTTTGGAAGAATGGGAATTGCTTTTAATGAAACAAACCAATTTCATGGTTTCTTATGAGCAGATGCAAAAAAGTGTTATTACATAATGGTTCCCAACCCACTGGGAAATATCCTGGTGCCCATCTGCTCTCATCAGGATGAGGAACAATGCTGAAACCTTTGAAACATGGCTCTGGAATGGCATTTAAACCTCCCTATGGACAAAGTCAAACCTCAGCTTCAAAGGGATGTCTTAGGTTATGGAACCAAAAATGTGTATTCTATGCCATCTGTTGAAAACAGATGGGGAAAAAAAGAAAGAAAGAATCTTTCTTTAAAAGAAGATTTTCTTTATCTCTTGTAATTCCGGGGGGGGAGGGGGGCGGGCAGATGCCTTCTGATAATGGGCCAGCTGTTAAAAACAGGTAAATCAATGTTCCTTATCTCTTCCACAACCCATCCTCCCTCCAGGGGGATATCTTCTGCTAATGGGCCATTAAGGCTCACCACATGACTGAAAACATTACATCCCATTGTGAGATGCTCCACTCAGTGGGGGGAGTCGACCATTCCTACCTGGATAAAACTGAGACTCAGGAACACCAGAACAGCCTGTTTTCCACTGGATTCCAGAGGAAGACTGGACCCATCTCACCAACGCAGGACCCTTTTCTACAGGATCATCTCTACTACAACAGAACCACATCTGTTACTCCAGGAGGACTGCCTCCAAACACCCTGACCAACAGGGTGTCAGGTCATATCCCTGACTCTGTCAGGGTTTCTAGGATTTTTGTTTGTTTGCTCGTCTTTTTGTGCTACTACATTGTATTCTTAATATTCCTAGTAAAGAACTGTTATTCCAGTTCCTAAATCTTTGCCTGAAAGCTCTTAATTGCAAAATTATAATAATTTGGAAGGAGGGGGGTTTACATTCTCCATTCCAAGGGAAACTCTAGCTTTCCCTGGCGGATACCTGTCTTCCCAAACCAAGACAAGGGATTTCTGTGTTTGTTCTCAGAAAAGCAGCACAACATACCTGGGCAAGGAGGCAGAGCCTGCAGATCCTACTGTGAATGTGAAGAGAACTTCAGCAGGCACATATTCACCAGCTGAGAGCCTACTCCCATGTTTGTAGTTCAAATCTATTAAAGGCCATCTACACTATAATTTGCCTCTGTTAAATTTTAAACTCCATAAGCTAAATTGCTGCAAATAAGTATGTGGAACCTCTTATTTCCATTAAAGCCCGATTTTCAGTATAGCTCAATTCAATTAGGAGAAGCTTTTCTTAACTAAGTCTGTCCACAGCAATTTAAATTTCTTTCCTTTAACCACTGTAGTGAACAAGTTTGAATTTCCAGGCAGACAATTCCTACCTTAACTTTCTCATTATCACTGTTCTGTAAACAGCAACATATTTCTAAATCAGTACTTCATGTAGCCTTTTCTCAATCACACTTTTTCAATTATTGCCTTTTCCACATTAAGAACCTGGATTTTATTATAAATCTTTACTGAAATTTGAAAGATGCCTATTCAGTAATTCTTACACACTCCGAAGGCACTCTGAAAGCTCAGATGAGCTTTCCACATCACCTAAACTGAAAAGATTAACTAATAAAAAAGTCTTTACTTGCACTTTTCCTGGTCACTTATGCCAGTCACCAACATTTTATGTAAGTATAATCTGAATTTACATATAAAATTTATGTATATATGTATAATGCACAATAATATACAGCCATGATGAGATGGTTTGGTTAGCATGAGGAACCAAGAGATAGAGGAAGGTTGAAAGATTCTGCTTTCACCAGTATTTTATCTAATGCTCAAAAACTGTGAAAAGAATCTAAATAAAAATAAATCAATACACTCTTCTCATCAAAGATGTGAGATCAGATGCTCGTTTTCCCTTTCTTAAGAAGCTCAGAAAAGAAAAAAGGTGTTAACAAAACACAGTGCTGAAGCTATTAGCCTCACCAGATAGCAGTGCTGTCTCCCTGCAGCTACAGATTGCTGCCTGCTTTATTTAACAAATTGCATTCTTACAGGTGCATATTTATGTGCAGATACTCCTGTGATTATATCCTTCCATGAATATAAATCCCCACTTAGGAGTTATCAAGCATTATCAACCTTCATTCATATATATACACAACACACTCATTCTGAACATAATTGTGACAGTGACACAAAGAGATTCTCATCAATTTTGTACAAGAAAAATCAGATTTTAAATCCCTCTAAAATGTACTTCAATGTTCACACATTATCTGACCAGAAGAGAGAGGTCAAAGGTAATAATCTTAAGTTGCTAAAATGTTTGCAGCATTTTGTGTTAAAGATATAAATATTCTCAATAGGAGGTATTGGTTTTCACAAAATACTTGGTCAAATAAGCTGGCAACCAAGAAACTGAAAACAAATTGAACTTGCAGCAAATATAAGTAATATTTTGGTTGAATATAATTTAGTGTAGACAAGTACACGGGGGAAGACTGAAGAGCAGAAAAAGAAGGGAAAGCAGAGCATCAACTTTCTGTATAAGGCATGACACAGCTCCTAAACCAGATAAAAATTTTACATCTACATGGTATCAAACAGCTTATAAAAGAGCCTGATGTGGTAAAAATACAGCAAGAAGTAAAGGCTAGAAACATGATCCACCTGAGAAACAACACAACCAGGATTTCCCAATAATGTGTAAAAGCTAATTAAATCTCCATGCTGTAGACACATATTATGGAAATTTTGATAGCAGAGTCACACCCTCAGGAGACAGAGTGGGACACTGATTACTACCAGGTAGTACCCTGGTAAGCAAAAATGGCTCTGCAGCCACACTACAAGTTGTGTGGCAGAGCTATTCACAAACCAAGGGAGAGACATTTGCCTTCACATAGCAGATCTGGCTGCTGAGAGATGTGGGGCCACAGCTGGTGTGCAAGAACACCTTTGTTCTAATTAATCTGAACTTGGTATTTTTTAAGAGAAACAGCCACTGTTGATGACAATTTCTGGCACTGGAGAACACACAAGGGATGAGTTGCTTGTGAGTTTTGCAACTACATGACAAGCACCACGACTTTCTCCCCTTCAGTATAACATTCATCTGCTCTTAAATCCAACTGTTATATCAGCCTTCAAAGTTCTTTTCAGTTTTCATTACATTTTTCCATAAGACAGAGATGCTTTAAGTATGTTCAGTGTTCTTTGCCACAAGCCTAGTTTGACATACGACCACACTGAATGTTGTCTCTTTGAGCCTGCCTCAGCAAGGACTTCAGCATTATTCAGAGCTTTCAGTTTGCTCCCTCTGCAAGTGACACACTTCTCCCAAACTGGAGTCGTCTGCATAACTAAATTAGTGATGATTTTGCATTTTTACTTTCAGAGTAAAACAAAAATGTAAAATAACTTAGGGTTAAAAAGCAGTTCCTTTAGGCAATCCATGAGAAACACAGATGTGCAAAAAATATTGTCTGCTTACAAATATATTCTGAGACATATTTCCATTGAGCAGGGCCCAGGGAAATACAAATTTTTAACAAAAATGCCCAATCTATTGCATTCAAACCTCTACACATATCTGTAACTGACTAAACCCCTAAGGGTGGAATGGGAGTCTCTGAATGAATCCCTCAAAATTAACTGCACTCAAAGATGGGGAGGGGTGAAGTGCCCAGGAAGCTCAGAGCACAACACAAAGCAGCTGACTTTGTGGAAACACAGAAGTGATCAGATCAGAATGGCAAAAGCAATTATGTAGCTCACCCAAAACTAACAAAATGCTTTCAAACAGAGCAACAGGTTTGAGCTGGCTTCAACCCAAGTATTCCTTTCTGGCAACTGAGGATGCCAAGCATCCTGAGTGTAAGAACATTAAGACAGGTAAAGCAAATCACATTGGTATTGTGATTGATTCATTTATTTGATTTAAATGGGCAGATTTATTGCAATTGTTATAATTTGCTAAGCATGATTTACATTTGCATTGTGTTTCCATTTTGTACCACTCTGCTAAACCAAAAATTGCATGGAACACTAAGTATCTTTAAATAAGTAAGCTTGACAATAAACATTACACTCTTCATGTATGGAATATTTAAAATAATCTGGTCTGAGGATATTGGACTCTGACAACATTTATGGCAGACTTTAAATCAATGTCTTTATCAATGAAATATAGAGTCTCAAAACAAGGATGTCTAAATTGTTAAGGTCTATTTCCCACAAATCCATGTGCATTCATTATATCCCAGTCATTAAACTCTGTATCATTCAAGTCTCACAATAACCATTCCCTTGGTTTAGAGATTTACTGAAAGGAAGTCCATTTACCCTGTGACAAAACTTTAAAATTGCCATTGTCTCTGGAATTCCCAAAATATTATAAGGCCTTTTGAAAAAAAGGTAGGAATGTCAGAGAGACAGTTTGATATAAAATTTTCCAAAGTTGAACTGACTCTTTTTTAGAGTTAAGCAACTTTACTGAATGATTTCCTTAAGCCACAGAGATATTTGTGCTGGTAAACGTGTTCCACAAGACACCTACAATGCCAGAAGAGGACAGCTTCCCATGTATCAGGGACACATCTAAGATAGATGCTTTCCTTAACAACTATCTGGTGATTTGCTGCCAGCACTATGTACTATTACACTACATTTCTCTTGCTGTGATTCAATTCTACTTCTTGGGATTCGATGATTTTCAAGATCATTTATTTACTGTCTTATGCATGACACAAAAAAACAGTTTGACTGGTTTCCCTTCTAGTGCTTCCTATGCCATGGATTTCAACACTGCAGTTGTACTTCTCTTCAGACTCCCATTATAACATGACTGTGGATATACAACCCCTTTAGTCATCATTGTAAGCAAAATGCTTCACTCAATGTTATAAGAGCATTGCAAAGCAATTTTCTAGTTTCTTTAGAACTAGAGATTGTCCCACTTCTTTTAATAAAGCCTGCCTGACATACAAAGGTTTTTTCACATACTAGAAAAATCTCAACAACTTTCTCCTCTCATTATGATGCACAAAGCAAAATACTTCATATGTTTGCACACCAGCTGAGGGCCCCCAAAAAGAATCATCTACTATGGAAGAACAATGCAAAAATCCACCTTTCCAGGTGAATACCTGCTGACTTCCATGGAAAGAGTCAACACCCAGGAGAATGGGGTAGAAAGGGCAACTGTGTTAACCAGCCCATTTTGCTTATAACCAGCTAGTGTGAATCAATAGACCAAAGTCAGGAAATTAAATTTTTCTTAACACATTTATGAGCTACTCAAAGCACATGAGTTGGATGTTTCACATCACCTAAAACAGCTCATACCAGCACCTTGCAAGCATTCGTATTTTTAAGATGCATAATATTAATAGCAATAATAGTGGGTGGGGAAAAAATGGAATCCAAGGGTACATTGTTATACACGCTTATATTCAGACTCCATTTCCATTGGTTCCCATGTCGCTTATGCATCTAGATGCAAATTTCAGGACCAGGGCCTGATTTATAAAGGTGCTTAAAGCTAGGAATAGGATTCATAATCATTTTGAAAATCCCAGCAGGTCCTTAATCTTCATTATTAGTCACTTAACTGCCTCATCACTGTTGGCCCAATTCTCAGCTGCAACAATGGCTATGCTGAGGCACACCATGTTCCTAAAAGTTCTTCAGTTCAATCTCAGCTGGCTCAGCCACATTTCAGTGCTTTATCCCTGGTCTCAGTAATCACAGAGTTGGACAGAGCAGAAAAACGTACACAAGGCAGCAATAACTTTTTATGGAATGAGGGTAGACAGGGCATAGAAAAACATCACTCTCCAAAAGCCTACCCTGCAATCTACAAGTTGCAAGATGGCTGTTTTCTGTCAGGATTGTTCAATGGGCTTTGCTCTATGTCTCCTCCTAAACTGTTAGACCAATTGGCTGACCTGTCACAAGTCTGTCTAGATCTTGGCAATCTGGTGGGAAACAACCTAAGAAGTACCCCCAGAAGTGAATAACTTCACTGCTATTTTTCAGGTTTAGTGAAATGCAGGTAAATGAGAATTTATAACAGTCTTTAATCCTCCAGACACTGTACCCTCTGATGCGCTTCTAACTTCTTTATAAATCACCTTCAGTCACCTCATACCTATGCTCAGGTAAGCACTGGGTCTGCAGCAGTGTAATCCTATTTTTCTCTCATTCCCTTAATGAATCCATTTATTAGTCAATGAGAGGGACAATCTATTATAAGTCAAACCTCTCCTTTTGCAGTCTCAATACATGAGAGAAGCTATAGCCTCTTGCATGGATCTGCTCACTATGATCAAAAACATCCAAACAAAAAGCCACCCACCTCACCTCAAAAAAACTCCATATACTGTAAATAAACATATAGGACTACCCACCCATAAACTTTTGAGACCTCCACTGGCTGCTGATCATGGGCCTTACATGAAATCCCACTGCTTTCAGAACAGTAATACATTCCAGATATTAAAATATGTCCATCCAACACTCACATTCTTGTCACTAACTGCATTTCTTCTAATGTGATTCTGGGGCAACCTGACCAACATTAAGAAAAAGCAGGACTTCCACTATTACAAAACAGAAAAGTAATCAAGACCTGCCACCTTCCTACAAATTGCTTTCATAAATCTTCAAAACTTGAATTTGCTATTTAGGAACTTCCAACATATTCTGATCAAATCAGGTAAATTTGCAATGAAAACAATTTATCTGCACCAGCTCTACATCCACTCACAGCTTATTGTGGGTTCAGTGGTCAAAGCTACTCCTATTTTGGTGGAGGAAAATCCTATTGAGGAGGAGGATGTCCAACCCATCCCTGGAAATAGACCTGGCAAAAGCCTAGCTTCAACAGGAAGTGAGCAAAGGACCACTGCTTGCACCAAGAAGCTGTCAGAAACTGTGGCACAAATTTCTGTAATAAATACTCCTTTTACTCCCTTCACAGTTTAATTAAATCCCCAGTTTAATTATTACAGCAAAAAAAGAGCACTGATTAGGGCCACAACGCCACATGAAATAGTTAAAATACTGTTTCCCTTTTTAAATTAAGTGCCTGAAAAAATACTGGTAACAAAATTAAACCTTTCCATAACAAGACTATGAAACATTGTAGATACATTTAAAACATACAAAGCCTCAACTGGGTAAGAAAGCAGGACAAAATTTTAAAGTTCCTTGGTAATGTTTGAAATACAGATTGGTTATATTTACTGACAAGTAGGAAGTTATTTGAAATGCAAAAGTATTTAAAAGTAATTTCTGGGCTTTAGGGATTGACAGAGCTTTTCATAGAAGTTCATACTAAAGAATCCTTCATTCATATAAATAATGTGAAAGATGATATAAATAATCTGTTACTACAGGGTTTTAAAGTAGACTCAATCCTCACATCATTGCAATTAAGAGCAAAAGTATAAAAAGAAAACCCATCCGCTTTTATGGGGAGCTGACAGCGGTCAGAGTTCGTTGATTTTACTGTTGCTGGCTGACAAATAGATGTGAAAACATTTATAGTAAACCATAAATAGAGTTTAGAGGCAGCCAAAATATACAAGGCAGAATGAGACTCCTTAATAAGGGAACATCTCTAGATATGAGCATCATGCTCATGTCAGATATGATGCTCTCACAGGCCTGGTAAAATCGTAGCCAAATTCACGGAGATTTGGTCCTCCAGAGTTTTGGGCAGCACATGGCCACAGGAATTTCAATTAAAGTCAGCAGTGTGTTTCTGTCCTGGAACTTTGTATTCCCTGAGATCCCTATGATCAGGTATTTTTCAGACAAATTTACTCTTCCCTCATGTCATAAAATTCAGAGGGTGAAAATGAACACTCCTGTGGAGGAGGACAGGAGCCCTATTTAGGAGTGACTGTTACCCTGTGTTGCCCTTTACTAAAATGAGACCCCTACAAGCCAATTACTTAATAACAATTTATATTCCAGTTACACGCCTGATATGCAGGTCTTGAAGATGCTTATTGTACTCCTAATAACTTGAACTTTGTCCTGACTTGTCTGATAGTCACGGAATTTCTTTTTGTCAAGTCAACTTGCACTAGCAAAAGGTTTTATCTTAGGCATTAGACCCTTTCTCAGGAAGTGAATGTTTTAGATTGTATCATTATTTCTTTCATTTGAATGAATATAATACACTTTAATTAGTGGTTTTAAAAAGCTGTTTCATGCTGTGTTACAAACTGTGGCTTCCATTACTAAGAAAAAAACCAAGCAAATCTCACAACCAGATGCTGACAGAAAAAATTAAATGATTCAAATTATAGTCTTTAGTAAGACTTTAACAAAAATAACTGTTATTCAAAAAGTTACCTGCATTTCACTTATTTCAACTTCTTTAGTGGTTACAGCTATCTCTTCAGTGACTTTGGGTTTGTTTACATCAAAAAACAACTTCCCTTTTTAAAGGTCAAGCATAAAACATTACTTTTAATTGGGGACAAAGAGAGAAATCTCCCAGCTGAGTTAATACCCTACAAATGGACTTGAAGGGCAGTTCACAAATTTCAATAGACCTGATGTTCCCTAAAGTCAGGATGCAAACCTAATAATATACCATTTCTTTTAAGCATTTACTGGACCATAGTAGATTCTGTAAGAATCAAAGTTCTCACTGTTATACAGTATTTCTGCCTCGAGGATTTCTCCCCGGCAGCTGGGGTTCCTGGATTCAGCTTCTCTCGAGCCGTCCTCAGCTTCCCAGATTGTATCTTTGACAGTCTGGGGCAAGCAGTTTCTTCCCAGCTAGCAGATTCTTCAGGCGACACAGGGAATAAGTACAAGAATCTGTGATCTTCCAGAAGGGTTCTTTATTAGCTCCAAAAGACCTCTAATGGTCTCAGCACCTTTCTTTTATCCCCTAACTCAGGGGTGGGCTTTACAGAAGGCTGGCATCCCACCAAAATGGACCAATACAAAGCCTTGTTTTTTTCAAACTCCCAGGGGCTTGTTCTCCATTGGAAAACAGCTTCTCCCTTCCTGGTTCCCCACAATACAGAGCAGAATTTTTTTGCCTGAATCATGAAACAAGATGTGATTATTGCTCCTGGTATCACATTTCCCTTCTAAGTTTAACATGATATTCATGCAGTTTCATGGAGGTCTAACTCCAAAGAACAAGATATAGCGACATATATAAAATATATATAAATAGTCACAGTGGCATGCCAAGCTTAGCAGCGCTGATGATTTAGTACCTAAATGGAAATGAAATCATTTTACATAGTTATTAACTAAAGATATTTGCTTTTCTAATTTTCATATCTGCAGAAAATATTGCACGTTTGTAACACCTGAAGATCCATTGTGGAGTTTAGCCACAGAGTTGGAAATTACACAACTTTCTTAGCTAATTAGTATAAAAAGTGAAAAATCAATAACCAATAGAGGATAGCATACTAATTAATGAAGTGAATTACATATCTTAGAACCAACAAGCATTAAGTTCTTTGATTGCTAAAAATGCATAAATAAGTGAAAAAATTTTATATCAGCAGCTGTGTAGAGGCCATAATTTGGGGGCCACACACACCTCCTGGACAAGAATAAAACAATACCTTATTGACCAACATTAAAACACAATGTTAGGGTGCCTTTTTTATCCAAACAACTTCATAGAATTTTGGTAACAAGGGGAGTGTTTAATGGATTACTGCATACTAAACAATTTCATAAGCATTATCCAGAATCCATTACTACATATGCTGTACAAGCACTGCAATCAGGTACCATTCAAATTATAAGGAAGTAAAGATAATCCAGTCATTTTTTGATAAGCAGCAGAAAATATGCCCGAAATTAAAAAGCTCTTCACAACAACAGCCATTGGTTTCCACTCCCTGTGCACAGTTACTCCTTCCCTGCCGACTGCCAGAGGAGAGCTGCTGGGCTGGCTCTAGATCCCACACTCCAATGCCTCAGCTACCCTGGCACCATTTTGCCCCAAAGTCAAGATGGAAGTTTGTTTACTAGACAAACACTAGATTCAAAACATTTCATGCTCTCAAAGTCAGCCAGAGATGTTCAGAAATGGAAGAGTTTCAGCTCCTTGTGTAACTTAACACTTCTCCATGATGTGTGCATGATATCAACTCAATTTTTATTTCCTGCGCCTGTAATACTTCTTGGTTCCTTTCTATCCCCACCCTGAGTGTGTTCTTCCAGTCTGGAGCCTTGGTTTGTTGCCTCTTTACCACTACAGAAAGGTGAGGAGAGACCTGGTTTGGACATTTGTGCTGATCTCAGGTGTGTGTCCAATATTGGGACCACCAGTAGTCAGTAGGATTGTATGGGGAAGTAGTTTCAGGCTGCCTCTGGACTAAAAGGTGTTTAATTCAAGAGCAAACCAAAACATGGTTTTTTACGCTCTCAGAGCTGCTCTAAGTTCTTTACTCCAGATGAGGTCCATCTGCCACTGCCATCTCTTACTTATTATGTTCTTATTTCCATGTGAATTGTTAGATGCAATAGCAGTAATGTCAGTGGCGCTGAACACTGAGACTGGCTAATAGTTTCCCACTTTGCCTGGATTCTTATTTTCTATAATTTCCTACCTATAAATTAACATTTATCTTGCTGGTAGGGACTATTATCGAGTTGAAATCCATATTCTACTGAAATTAATCACTTAATTAAGACCACGGTGTGATTCTTACTGTGTAGAAAAGTATTTTCCCAGTCATTTTCAGTATACTGGGTACTGCTGTAGTTACAGGAGTAATGCAGTATAATAATACACTCTAGAATAATAATTTGCACTTGTACAGGATAAAGGTGGTTAATATTTTTGAAGAACACCATAGGATACACCATCACACTTGAACTTGTTTCATTCAAATTATGCTTTGACACATAAAGGTGTTTTCAAATTCCCACTAATTGCATCAGCTCTTTTCTGACTAAAATTTCAAAGAATCTTTGAAGAAAATGAGAATTCCAAAACCATTCAAATGAAATAATTACTGGTTTTGCTACCCTTAAAATTGCACTTTTTATTAAGTGGGTTGCAGGCTTTCAAAACTAGCAGTTTTATCTGTTACTGAATTTCCAGTAGCAGCTGATTTTCTCCCTGGGACACCAACACGGGAGATTCCCACTGATCTTGAACAAAACACAAATGGTTTCATGGAGACAATGGATTTTTTTTTTCCTTACAGATTGTCCTGAGCCTATAGCTGCTAAGTGCAAATATTACTGTAACATAGCAATTTCATAAAAGCTACAGAAATCACTGAGGTGATATGGTATTTCCAGTGGGGGAAATATTGATCTTATTATGACAAAAGGAGGGGGACTGATGGAGAATAACACACTTGCACTTACTAAAATAAACTATTTACACAGTAAATGTCAGACATGCTTTGAAACTTGGAAAAAATGCAATTAAAAACCTCTGTTGGATCAGCTTTGCACACAGCCTCAACCTCAGTCATAAACAAGTGCAATTCCTTCTTTCACAGGTATTCCCAAGAGTTCTTTTTTAGTGTCTTTAATCAATAGTGAATAAAAAAAATACAAAAAATACCAAAAAAAATACAGTAATTCCATAGGAGCACAGACACTACCAATACATAAAATATATGCAACGTATTTTTAATGTATTTCTAAAACCTCAGGTTCATCCTTTTAGCTGTAAAAAGTGAAAGACTTCAGTTCTAAAATTAGAACTGATAAACAGCCTGTTTATCCAGTGGAATTATTAATTAAAAACCTTTCAGATATTCAAAAGAAGCAGTCAGTAGCTTTTAACCATACCTACTGCTATTATAGGTTGAGTCTTGGGTGATGGAAGAGGAGTACAATGCAGAACCTTAAAGAGCTGATGCTTTAACTTCTTTTAAATTAAAAGCAAATCCCTTTATGAAGAGTCTTTGTGTGATTAAAATCTACCATTACTAAGGAATTCATTTTCATATCTATATTTAAACAATGAGACTTCTCAAGTACCAAGGTGATCACAAAATTCAGTGAGAGTTTTTATTGATTTAATGGTAATAAACAGAACTTTTATTTACCTAATCTGTTAAAGTAAATTTATTTATATGAACTATCAAAGAAAAAAGCAGTAGCAGAAAACAGCAGTAGCACTGCTCAACTACAAGGCTATTATAGCTACTACTACAATAAAACTGGTGAAAACCTTATCAACAAACTTGCAAAAAGAAAATTTACAAAATTACTACTTAAACTTTTTTCAGGACATTTCATGTGTTTTCAGCAATAAGGTGTGTCTTGAGAGAACTCACCAGAAATTGAAGGCACTTCTAGGCTGCATTAAAAAGCCAACAAATTCTGCCTTTTTTGGATTATTGTCATAACAAAAAGTCTTGACTGCTGAGGGAATAAAAAATCGTCTTGCTCACGTGTGGTTGAAGTGCTAAAATTGTGGTGCTATTTAACAAGCACAACAGAACACTGAATTTCCAACCTGTCTTCCACATTCTGCCATGTGAAATCTTCAATGCATCCCTTCAGAGTTCTACCCCATGCTAATATCATCCAGGCTAGACCAAGCCAGTTTACTGAGGCCAATCACCACATTTGAAACCACCAGTTCACTCTGGGGAAAGCCAAGGCCACCCTGAAGGAGAAGAGAATCAGAGGACAAAGTGACATAGAGAGTAGGTCGTTCCTTGAGGTCCCTACATGTTGGTACATGAGTAATGCAGAATGTAAAAACTGCAGGCAGCTGAGTAGTAAAAATTGTTTTTCCAGTGTTTCACCCACCCTTGTTAACCTGCTTTTATGCAAGGATACCCCATGCTCAGATCCACCAGAGGAGGTATCGAGGTGAGCTCTTGCTTATCCATGTATATCAAAGTTAACTTTGTTGGCAAAGTAAAAAGGTTTTTTTTTCCTAATTTTGTCCACTGGTTGGTAATGATAGTGACCTTCAAAAGAGTAGTGGTTATACTTACAAGAGAGGAACTGAAAGAAGATATAAATCCATAGTTTCCCTTTCTTCCACCAGTTTCTTTCCATCCATTCCTGTCCATTGGGTCCGGCAGAAGGTATCACGAAAGTATCTGCTCCCTATGTGCGTATCTCCAGAATCGACATTTGGTTAGGGTGTAACAGGGATTGTACTTGTTGCCACTTTCTGAAGAGATGAATAAGGACCAGTGGCTTCCCATGAGTTTACAGATACCAGATCTTAACAATATTTCCCAAACTCTGTGTTTCACAGACATAGATACTTAATACAGAGTCTAAGTGAGAATTGCTGGTTATCTCCTTGCTCTGTATGAGCACTGTGCTGCAATGTCTGAGTTGCAAATCTTGCTGAAAATCCTTTACATCCATATAATCCTTTTTCACTGAAATTAAATAGCCTAGGTCAAGAATCTGGTATTTACTGTGCTGATGGCCAAACAAGAGAATCCAAACTTCTTAGTCTGAAGCTGGACATAACTACAGAGCTCTGTAAGCTATATCTGGAAGGGGCTTACAGCTAATTCAGAATGAGTTAACCAATGTCACCTACAATTAGGACAATCTCAGACTGTATTAAGCAGACAGGAAAAAAAAAAAAAAANACTTCTTACCAGAGGCAAAATTCCGAGACACTCTGAAGTCTTTATATTCTAATTCAGTGGGTCAACCCTCCAGATAGAAGAATTACTCATTTTTAATGACTTGTGTTGCCACTTCTGCTACTGCAAACTGAACAGATTTCCATTCTCTGTGAGTTTTTATTCTACAAACGATTTAAGCAAATATTCACACGAAGGCACAGTAAATATAATTCAGGTTTTTTCTCTAACCTTTGAAAAAATGAATAATAATGCTGGGATTAAAAAGTTTAAAAGCTATACAGTTAATTGTACCCAGTATCTGACTTCAATGGGATCTTAGGCCACACCATGTACCAAGAGGCATTTAAAATCCAGTATTTATGGAATATTTTTTCATAGGAAAAAAAATATTGTTCAACCTCCTAAATAAAGATATTTATATATTTTGTGACCTAGTAACCAGTAAATGTACTTTTTAAAAAGCTTATGAGTGACCAAAAATAAATGTTTTCCAAAACTTTAGGCAAAACATTTCTCACCTAAAAGAAATTAGTATTACAAGGTTTTTTGCAATTTTTTAAGTCTCCCTAGTCTTGCATCTGAGCTTACAGGTTTCCCAAACAACCTGGGCTGGCAGGCTTAAAAACCATTCTTGTTATTTTTACAACACAAAAAAATTGTTTTTTATGATTTTAGGCATACTTTTGCTAAATGCGTTCATGGAGAAATGATCCAACTGAAGATGACAATCTGATTACCTAGTTTCAAAACAACATATATTGAAATGGCTACATTAACACACAAAGCCTCTATGACAGAGATTTATAAAGGAAAAGGTGAGCAAACTTTAATTACAGCAGCATTTCCCATGCCACCGTGTTACTGACAGGTCTATTGCCTCTTGCTCCAAGCTAGGATTACAGTTTTACTCAAGGGATTTCTGTTTCAGAACCTCTGGCATAAGCTTTCTATGACAAAGTGCCTAGAATTGCACTGTCTAAATCAGCATAAGCCAGTGTTTTTAACAAGGAAAACCTGGCACCCTACTTGCTCTTCTAGAGCAAGCCAAGTCCAACAACAGCAAAAGGATACGACATACTGGGAATAGGAGACATAAAACAGCTGGATGAGATTGGTAGCACTGAAAAAACATCAGAGCAACATCAGCTGAGAAATCAAGCACTCAAATCTCAGGAAATTCAAGTGTTATGATTACTTCTTCACTATTAGCTCAGACACCTTGCACATAGCCTACTTCCAATGGCATAAATTAGACAATTAAGATAAAGGTCTAGCCTATGTAATAAAATAAATGAGTGCCATTTCTAGCTGCTGCCAAACACCCTTTCTCCATTAGAGCTTTGCTGACTCAGACCAGCTGAGGATCTGGGGTAATAGTCAATACGTTACTGTAGTCATTACAGGGCTGAGGTAGGAGGTGCACAACAGGCCATAGGTTTCGAAAGCCTGATTCTGTCTTTCCCTCATCTCAGAGGTAGTGGCAGGGGGAGGCAAATCAAATTTGTGAATGTTGAAAAAGGTAAAAGAAAACTTTAAGAGCATCTAGTGCCTAATACTGCTAAAGATGAAACAATCTTTCTGTTCTTGTGTTTTTAATGATAATCACCATAAAGAATCATTAAAGGCTATGATTTTCAAGGTAAAGCTGACACAAATTAGTTACTTGGAATGCTTAAAGTGAAGTTAAATCTTTATAGACCTCTATGCACAAGGAACTCACAACTCACACTGTGCTTTCATGGATTTCTTCAGACTCAGCTACAGCCCTTGTGCGACCACAGCTTGATGGGGCTGCATGACAGAGGAACAGCTGTCCTTTCTCAAATGGTGTAGTATCTAGCATAGCTGCCTTCCAAGCTGTCAACCCAAGTTCGATTCCCAATCTAAAAAACATTGGTTCAACTAGAGAGACAACAAAAAGCACCAGCTGGGAAGGATTGTTTTGAGAAAGGACAGTTGTTTACCAAGATTGTCCTGAGAAAAAACTCTCCCAAGAAATTCTCCCTTGGGAAAATTCAGCAGCTATTATCAGACTAAAATTTTAGACTCAGAAATATCAGGCCCAAGGTTAACTGAAGGATCTTTCTGTAAAGCTGAAGTTCATCACAGGATTGACAAGCAACTACTCTGGCATTGTGGGTCAAGCCTTTCCAGGTGACCTTTCTGTATGCTGAGGGTAAGAGCACACACAAGGGAGATGCATTGATCATCCTGAGGATGAGGGCACACATTTCATTTTAGGATTTGTGTGAGTGTTCTGCCCCAGTATGGAGACCCTAAGAGGAAGACTGCTAAGCCAGGATTTTTATCTAACAGCAGCATATAAGAAGAAATAGAAACTGGCAGTGAACAACAAAATTCAGATGGAGAACAGAAAAGTCCGCAGCTCATTTTGAGGAACTCATAGGTTGGACATCCTGAAGCCTCCAGGAGTGGCAGCAGGACAGAGAGAAGTAAAGAAGCTGCAGAAGAAACAGGCATCAGAGAAACTGGAAAGGGAAGAAACGTTCTTTACAATTCCTTGTAAGAAAAGCAGTAACAGGTGTTACATACCTTTCTGTATCCAAAACTTGCGGAACCACAACAACTTCCCTCCCTTAAAATTGAATGGGAAATAGGAAAGTCATGAGGTGCTGACTCATGAATTACTGAAATCCAAGCTACTTACTTAATTTTTAAATTTTAGTTACCCAGTTAGGAAGTCTCGACCCTTCTATTGCCACAATCATATTTATAATGTGCTTTATCCTATTGTGGAAGCATGGAGACTTCAACTAAATCACAACCTAACCAGAAAAATCCTCACCAAGGAAGTTGTCACCAGTGTGTAGAATGTTGTACATGAGCAGGGGGACAATTCAGAATGGGAGTTACCAAAGGTGACCTCAGATTTTTTGCCCCCCAAAGAGCCAAAAAGTGAGTTAAATGGCTTAAATTGTAGATTCAAAGAAGGCTTGAAAATGCAAAAACTTGGTTATCACATTCTTGAGTAGCCTCAAAACGGAACAGACACATGGCACAGCTATTCAGTTAAATGACAAGCAGAGAAGAAAACAAACTAAAACAAACCCAGAGAGGGCAGCCGTCTAGATATTTACATAAACAGGCCAGGTTTTCTGCTTTCATTTCAACAAAGTGATGTCTCACTCATGGAGGATCTGGCCAAAGTTTTCAGACTGCATGAAATACTAACAAACTCCTATTTATGTGAATATGAAAAGTAAGAGGGTTTTATTAAATTGTAAATCTGCTGCTAATTCATCAGTCTAGTCTGCAAGTGCCAATTATAAAAGCCCACATTTTGAGGATAAAAATTAAATGTTTTTACTTTGATGAGACTATTCATGTGTCTGAACATGTGTTTATGGTTTTTTCTGGCTGGAGGCCTAACAGCAAATCCTGTATTCTTTAGTGCTACTGGAATAGGAAACAAGCAATAAAAACAGTTTTCATTTCTCTCGAAGAAATTTTAATATTTGGTTTTTAACAGGTATTTCCCTGTGTTTCTCAGGAAGCATTAAAATTTAGTGAACCCACAAACCTGTTTGTTGGGGTTTTTTGGGTTTTTTTACTATACTTAAAATCTGATCCATGGTAATACAGATGAAAACCATGGGATTTCTGTTTGGCAGAACTGGTCAGAGTGGATGTTTTGATGTTTGCTGCAGATCTGGGGGGAGGTTTTGCATATCTGGGGGGGAAAATAATCTGAAATATATCTGTCATAGTATATATACTGCCACTACCAAGGAAGATTTAGTTTAGTGTTGGAGTGATCCAGAACAAACCCTTCTGAATTAATGAAGGAAACTGAGCTACTTCAGTCCAGATGATCTAACACAAAGTTAAATATTCAGTTTGCTGTTCATTGTAGAAAATGTTTGTGGGTTGGTTTGTTTGGTTTTGGTTTGGAGGTTTTTTCTGAAATTAAGAAAAAATATCTAAAACTATAAAAATAAATTCATCACAGTTATTTGTTGAAAATTCAATTTTGCAGGAAATTTGCCAACCACCTCTGACCAACCATCATCAACATATTTATATCAGGTTTCACTGCTATAATGCAGCTCAGCTGCTGGCACTCCTACCAGATGAAAACATTTTTAAGACTGGATAATATTTCTATTCATTTTATCCCTGTGTAAATTGATGTTTATGTAGATGCTACAGAAGAGCATTCTCGTTTTGTTCAAATCTTGCATCCTTGGTACAAGTCTTGAATCCTTAGTTCAAAGTTCTTTATTATGTCAAAATTTTAAATACCTAATAATTACTCTGACATNCTTTTCAAGTCGTTGTTGGATCAATATTTTCAACATATTGAAAATAATGCCTGACCTTCAATAAACTGTTTTAATTCTCTGTATAGCCAGAATTAATTTTAAAAACAGTAAACAATGGTTGAAATGTGAGGGGGTTTTTTTCAAGCCAGAACAACCAGGATGCAAATACTTCTATAAAACAATGTTGTGATCTCACTGACAACTTCTACTAACACTCTAAGTAAGGTCATTTTTAAATGGAAAATCCGCACTCAGCATTTAACTCAGAATATATCACCAAAACAAAAACACCCCCCCCCCCAAAAAAAAAAAAAAAAAAAAAAAACCAAAAACAACAAAAACAAAAAAAAAAAGAAACTCTGAAACAGCACAGAATATGAGCAAAATATTATGGAAACTCAAATTGCTTGTCATTAAGAAGAGGGAGGAAAGCCATCTCTATGATAAAGCACTACTCTGTAAAAGTATTAACCAGTCATTTAGTCCAGCTGACAGCTCTAATACTTCAAGAGCTTCAAAGATTTCTCAACTAGAAATGTAGTAGTGCCAAAAATACATCAAATGGGCCTTTAAGAAGTCATTCTATGCCTTTTATTATGCTAACACTGCAACTTCTGAACACTGACTTTAGATCCAAGAGTTTATGAAATGAGTGAATTCTTTTTCACCCTTTTCATAATCCCTACGGCATAAATTCATCCTATTGTCCACTCAGTAAGGCAGATAAGATATAAGGGACATTCTCTAGTTAGACTGTAACATTATTAATTCATCTGGAAACCACTTGGCAGGAAATCACACAGAAGGTAATTATTCATCTTTTTTAATAATCTCCAGCTGTTGGAGTGCTGTTGTCATTCCTTCACGCTTATGACCAGGTCAAGCACTCTCCTAGGAACCCCCTGTCCCTGTTTTCTTGTGAGAAATAACACAAGTAACACAAAGAGGAATCTCCTCACTGCCTAATACATTCAAAGACTCCAATACCCACTCTGATTTGGAACTATCTCGTAATCCAACTTCTCTATAGAATCAGTGCCTCAAGACCTAGCAGCAATTAATATGATGCCAGACTGGTGATGATTCCTTTCCTGATGCCATGCGACAAAGCACCTTATTCCAAATCAACATATGCCATCAAACTTTGGAGATTCAGTGCTGACTGGACAGTAATTATCTTTCTTCTCTGCTCATGCCCACCTGAAACCAGATGCTGGTTTTCCTGGTCAGGGCATGTGGAGCAAGGGAGAACACTCTCTAAGGTACATGGAGATGTCCTTGGGGTTGTCCTGTGCAGGGTCAGAAGCTGGACTATGATGATCCTTGTGGGTCCCTTTCAATCCGGATATTTTATGATTTTAACTCAGCCAGCATGCAGAAAAGTGGAGCTTGTCCATGATAAATATTCATGCCTGTTACAACACGACATGAAAGAACTTCACGAGGGCAGGGTGAAGAGCAAAGCAGGAAAAGCCTGAGTTTATTTACAAAACTCAATTTTATACATTTCCAAAGCTGCCTGTGGATTGGAGGATGAAATCCCACCTCCCAAACCACATTGGTCAAGACAACAGTCAATCAACTTTCTCCTCTTACCTAAAAATATGTATACAACGAAGGACAGTTAAGAAAACAAAGCTGTTGTTTATAGTTAAAAGTGTGGCAAAGTAAGAATTCTGACTCCAATATGAAAGACAAATCAGAAGGCCTAGAAAAATCCTCAAAACCAGGGTGACACATGCCCTCACAAAATTTCACACTTTGCTCACATGAATATACGATTATGGTTTGCTGCCAGAAAGTCAAGGCAGGGCATTGACACCAACAAATGCCTTCTGCTTTTACTACTGGTGTAATGTCTGATATATCCCTCTACTTCCAAACACCCAAATAAGAGAATAAAGGGCATCTCCCAGGAACTCTTTCATGTAACAGTGGTGTTTTCAAAACTCATAAAAAGCCCCTAAAAAAACTTAGGTAAAGTTATTCTGCTTCAAAAGCTGGAGAATGACAAAGGTGTAAAAGTAGGTGATGATAATCTATTGCCAAACACACCCAACCTGCAAAAATGTAAACCAAAATCAAACCCAGTATTATCTAGGATCACCTCTTTTTTTGGCTAAACCAAACTTGGAAATGTTATTGCTTTGTAGGGCTAAGCCTCACTGTTTAATGTGACCACGCCCAAATATGAACCAATCCATCAGCTGTTTAATTAGCAGTAGAACAGGCTTACCAAATTAAATGCCAGAAAGTAACCACCCCCAACAACTCAAGGCCTAGTTGTCCACTTTGTTTCACATTGATACTCTTAACCTAGAAATTCCTTCTTTCGTTTATAAACTACCTGCTCCATTAATTACTTTGGCAAAATGCAGAGGAATCAACAAGTCATGGTGAGCAGAGTGGTAGGCAATCCTACTCCTGAAGTTGGATATTTCATCATCCCAATTCTTTCCTGAACACTGCTGATTTTAATCTGTATTTTACAGGGTAACAGGCTGTTCTTCCATCTCTGCCAGGGGAGTATGGAGGCAGGTTTGAGGTAGATTTATGAAGAAACAATAATCCTCGAATCACTTGCAATTCCATCACCCTTCAGCCAGCAAATTCTCATTCTATTTAGCATGTGTTTGAAGAGGCCTGATGGCATGGAAGTGGTGGAGGCACAGACAACTGCTGCCACATACACAGAAAGGTAACTTCAGCTTGTAAATTATGACACAGAAAGTACCAGTAACAGCACAAGACATCTCTGAATCATGCAGGGAGCTGTTCTGAAGCATCCCTCTGCTTGGTTATTTCTCTTCCCTTCCTCTGAGAAGGCATTCACTCTCTGTAGACTCTACACAATTTTTTCCTCGCAGATTTATGTCTTCTTACTATATACAAACATTGTTGGAGGCTGCAGAAGGAACTAAACACACTCCAGCAATGCTATTCCAGTTGTTGAATTTCAACTACTTATAAAGCAGTTTATAAAATCGAGCTAAGCTCAACAATAAGTATTACCATCAACATTCTTCTTTTCTCTCAGACACATCAACTCCGTCTCCTGAAGTGGTCTCTGATTCAAATAGGATCTCCAGATCATGGTCCTGCTAACATACTGTAATAAGTAAAGGGTTAACTTTGTTCATCAAATCTAGTGTCCACACAGAAAGTCACAAAAAGAATTTGGTAACCATGGTAGCAATGATTGCAAGGTCATGTTGTAACTACAAGTTTAACAGTGCAGCAATATAAGAATACTGATAAGGATACTGACTAGCTTGCTTAGAAAAAGTGCTGAGACAATTCAAGAGATCCTCCTGTGGATGCCTGCCAGGCCAAAGTCTTCCTGTGGACACCTGAGGAAGACTCCACAGCCTTCAGCCCCACGACCACCACGAGGCAGATGACGACCCCCTAGCAACAGTTTGCGCAGTCGCAGAAACAACACAGATGACACCAGAAACTACATAATGCAGGGGAAACTTAACTGTATAAATATGGGGTGATGACGTATTTACAGTGCGAGCCGTGGTGGAGCGCAGACTCCCCAGCTGACCGGTACCATTTTGCTCACTTTGCCACTTGCTTAATTGGCTTATTTAATAAATGATTCACTTAGATTGGCTCATGAGTGATTCACTTTTTATTGCCATACCGTATAACAATACTACATTCCAAACACATTTAAAGCTTCACAATGATCAAAGACAACAATGTCAACACTTGCAAAAGATGTTTTTTAAAGCACTCTGTGTCTACCACTAAAATACTTTACACCAACTATTTATTTCCAACACAAACTGTAAGAAGAACATTTTAATGAGTGTCATTATATTTCTGTCTTGCTCTGGAAAAAGACAGGTGTCTGCTAGGGACACCTCCTTGGAAGGGAGAATTCAAATCTCCTCCCTCCAAATTAGTATAATTTTGCAAATTAAACGGGGCTCTCAGGCAAAGATATGAGTATAGGAATATATATATATACACACTATACAGTTCTTTACTAGTATGTATAACAAGGCAAACAAACGACAACATTAATAATAAACAGAACCATGAACCTTGAGGGGCTTTTTTTGCCTTTTTTTTTTTCTTTTTCTTTTTGTTTTTTTTTCTTCACAAAGCCCGGGGCAGTCTGATCTCAGTGCCCCTGTGGGACTCTGAGAGCACCAAGCTGGAATGGTGGGAAATCCCAGGCTGGTGGATGAGGTAAATCAGAAGCACCGTGGTGGTAACTGGAACGGCAGGGATGTCCCGGCAGAGCAGGGGGAGTGCGGGTAGCAAAAACCTCAAAGCAGTGCCGAAGAAACGGCGGCAATGGGACAGGGCTGGTCCAGCAGGGCCAGAAGAGTCGAGCTCAGAGTTCTGGGGCACTTGAGCAGATGATGGTAGATTTCCCAGGACTGGATTGGGTGATGACAGTGAACTCCTTCAGGAGCAAGCAGCAGCCTGGCCATCCTCTCTCCTATGCCGAGAGCAAGGGAGCGAAGCTGCCTCAAGCCCCAACCTTTTCCTGCCCCAAAAACTCAAGTGAGCTTCCCCCTCCCGACTTTTGGCCACCTCTTTGTTTTGGTCAAGCACCCATAAGTACCCAGTAGTTAGTCTCCTAGCAGCTTATGGGGAAAAATTCTATAAGTAAAAAGAAACAAATCTAACCCCCAATAATTTCCTTCTCTGTTGTATTTCACTTCCTTTAAGTCTTTCTCTAGTGCAATTTCTTGCTTTGCTTCCACAACTCAGCCTTATAGAGAAAACTTTAATATGGAGAATATTCTCCAAAACTGCAGCCAGTTAATGCTGTATTTCTGTCTTTTGAAGGAAAAAACCAAGCCTCTTCAGCATTTTTAGGAACTAAATATACCAGAAAAATTTACAAGGCTTCCCAGAAAATCATCTGTGAAGATGAAAAATTTTAAACCTCTGGCATGCTATAAACAACATTTCCCATCAAAACAGCACATTTATATAATATTTACACATATATCATGACTAATTAATATGACACAGTGCCAGTTACATTGAGACTGACAGGAACGTCCATGGCTTAATGAGAACAAGCTTTTCCTTCTAGATTTTGGAAGCAGGAGGGTGCAATTAAAATGGTCTGGTTGAGCTGCTGAGTACCTACAGCCACAGAAAGTCATCTAGTAGTTTTCATATTGAGTCAAAATAATTCACAGATGTATCAGCACATACGTCTATCAAAAATATCCAGTTCCGTTTAAAGATTTTACCCAGGGAGCAATGTATAATTATTTTGCTTTTTGTTTCTCTTACCTAGCTGATAATTTTATCTTGTTTCATAAAGCAATTTTCAAATTCAGGTATCTTTCCTCACAATAGAGATTTTAGGCATCAGTATCTACTTTTTAACTTTCTCTTCAGCATATAAATATTTATATACCGTATTCATAAATTAAAGAAGAAAATTCTCAAAAATATGCTTCTTTGTCATGGGGGATGAATAGCATGACTCACAAAGACTGAGATGGTAACAAGTTAATACAAATCATGCACTGTACCAAATGTTCCCTTAGACAGGATCTAGCAATCCCTAAAATTTTGCTTTCTGTGAGGAATGAAATGGTTCATTATGCCCCTTTAGAAGGTTGTTTTAGTCATGGTGGCTTGGTTAGTTACTAGAATTGTATACACAGTGGAGATTGATGAACAGAGACACCTTTTCATCCATTTTCCAAGTAATTTCTGATGTGACTCACAGTGCAGGCTCCTCACAGCTCAGTGATGGTGTACAGAGGTTCCCACACAGCTATTATTATGCCAGAAAAAGGTTTGGTTTCACTCATCATACATTTTGAATGCATGGTTTTGTGCATTTTCAAACCTTTCAAAACACTGAACTCTAGTGCTAGCATTATAAAACTACCCTTTTGTCAACCATTACTTATCACTGCACAGCTTATTAACTCTTCTCCCTGGTGGTCTATTTTAGACAGAAAACAGTTCCAATTCTTCTTGCTACTCAGGTGACACTTTAATGTCTGAGGAGAGAGAACTTTGAAAGGAAAACCCCTGTGCTGCTTACAGGGTCCTCATACTCAAAGGGAAAAGTAGGGGGGAAAGTGTTTGGATGGAGGTGAAGAAAAAGGGTCTGATTGAGGGAGGGTTTGATTGGTTGGGTTTTGGGGAAGAGGCAACAGGGGTCACATAAGCACTTCAAAATCTGACCTAGTTTCTACCAGTTTAAAAGATAAAATAGAAGATCAATTACATATCCAGATATGAGCTGCTACAAGCTTTTCATCTAAAGCCTGACAAGACAAATATAATGAATTTTGATCATCACTTTAAAATAGCCACACATAGGGAATTATCACAGGGTAATTCTTGCAGCCTCCCTCCCCTGTCACTTTATTTCTTGTTTCCATCCTCAGCACTGTTTTAAAAAAGCAAAGGTAACAAACCAGAGGAAAAATTACCCTAAATGTGCAATTTAGTCACCCAACTGCCAGAGACTTCTATTTTACACCACTAATTCAGTGCATTAATTTTAAGACTCCAGACAGAAAGCTTTGTTTTCTTTCCTCTGCCACAGTTTTTAAATTCCATCTACTCTCCCAGTTCCTGTTGGTTGCAGAACCTTTGCACATCTTCCATCTACGTTGTTTTTCCTGATGTCCACAGCTACAGCCCAAGTTCCATAGTTTATCATATCCCCTCATAATTCAAGTCAGCAATATCACTAGTGCATAAAAGTTAATCTCTGTGGTTATCTACAATGAATGCCAAGTAAAATGAAAAAGTCACATCCATAACTCATTCCCAGAAGCCTCCATCCAGTCTTTCTTGCCTGTCTTTAACCATGCCATTTGCTGAGGAAAACTAACACTTCTTAGCTCCAAACAAATAGTGAAGTACTTCAGCTAGAGATGAAACATCGTCCTAATCTTACATAATTAGCAAAAAAGAGCAAAACAGAATGAAAAGAATGATGTCGAAATTACTTTCCACATAGATTAACACAGAAAGATTAGAAGGCAAAGCAGTTTTCTAAAATCAGCAATTTAAAAGAGCAGATTGTGATGAAAATCTTCATATACTGCATTTGGATGAGAAGGAAAAATCAATAGCAGACAATTAAATGGATGGCTCTGATATGCTTGGGGAAAGGGGACACTTCAAAATTGCTGCCCAGCTGCAATCTTTGTACTATTCTTTTCTCCTTTTATGCAAAGCTCAAGGAGGAGAAGGAGGCAAAAATCTGAAATTACAGAAATGACAAACAAAAAGCCTTATAGATATGGAAGACTCTCAAAACAGACCCACAATAAAAGACATTAAGAATATGAATAGGAGACTATTGATTGACATAAAACACATTATTTATGCTCATAAACACCAAAAAGATATTAAATGGTAAACTGGTAGTCATATATATGATTTCAGATGGTTTTGTCCTTCATTTTATAAGGAGTTGAGAGGAGAAATTTCCCAGGAAATTTCAGTGCTGAAAATATTGCTGAATCCCAGGACATCTGTGTGGGAAGATACATTTGGAGATTCAAGACAAAGCTTCAAGCTAGCATGAACATCAACTGAATTAAATTACTACCAAGTAGAGAAATCCACTGATGACCTGTGTCCTGAACTTTGCTATCAGCTATACATTTGTCAATTTCAGAAAAGAAACAAAGGTTCTTGACCAACAAAAGCTCCTCAGCAGTGTTTTCATGTTAGGGCTCTTATTAGTGTTGTCCACAAAACCTGTATTTGTTAGCCAGCATGAACCAAGCCAACAATTACACAAGAGAGACACAGATTATTTATTTCAGAGTTGCACAAGCCTGGGTGCTCAGTGGTATTCCACAGATCAAACACGCCAGCTATCAAAACTTTTTACTATTTATGCATCTTATCAAACAAGAGATTTAGAGTTCATTGACTACAAGAGATGTAGTTCTGTTATCTTCCTAGGCAACCTAAAAAAAATATTATTTCAACACATATTTATCCATTTTTTATATCTCAACATTTTATCAAAAATTTAATGTTATGGTTTTGAAGAGGGAGGAGATGGAAGAGATAGGTGAAGAATGGAAATACGACATGAATTTGTACTTAAAGCCTGGCCCTGCTGAACAGGGCAATTTTGTTATCAAACCCAGCCAGGGCAGGATTTCACATGAATTTTATATGAAATAATCTTATTCAAATCTCACGTGCAGTTATTAAAGGCGTAACTGAAAAATTCTTTCTGTTTTGTGTGGACATTGGATGCAAATCTGAATAGCATCTTATTTTAAAGATGCTAAATCATCTCTTTTTTTAAAACTAAAAGAAACAGACAACACACACCCTCCTCCTAAAACAATCGCCAGGGGCTAGTGGAAGTAGTAGAGCAGAAAGCCTACCAGGCTTCCTTATACTGTCTGCAGAGTATCCACCAGGAAACACATCATCCAGTCATCAGAAGTGGAATATTATACACGTGCCTATGCCTGAATCCTTTGGTTTTAAAGGTTAAATCTGCCTTCTGCATGGTAATGAGCAATTCAAAATGGAAATGGGGGAAAAAAATATTGCTCCTTAGATCTGCAGCATTGTCCTTGGGAAACCAAGGCCAGAGCATTTCAAAAGAGATATAAATCAGTATTATTCTCAAAAAAAACCCCTACCATGCTATACTTCACAAGCACTAAATGAAAATATAAAATTCATTGCAATATGTTTATAAGCTAAATTATAATTAGTTGCTTAAGCCACTTTTATTTTCTCCATTGACGATTATCCAAAATTTTTTTTATGCAAGCTAGCAAAGGTAAATAGCTGTAACTAAACATCTGCTCACCTGATCCAAGAACAGCCTGATTTAACCAGGCAGATTCAGGCATCAGAGGAACTTCAAAGAGCACACATAGACTGACCCTGTGTTTATGATCTTCAGCTTTCCTGAATACTTGAATATGACCCATAATTTTCATTCTCTTCACGTCAACCAATCTTCCCTAATGACTCTTTCTTTAAAATGAAAGAAAGTTATCAGCCCAATTTTTTGAATTGCAAAGAAGTCTAAGAAAAAAAAACTATTTGCAACTCCTGCTCAGAGGGGAAAAAATCATGAGCAGTGATGAAATCCATACAATAAATTATTCCTCAAAAGTCACGTAATCCTCTGAATTATGCTCATATATTTTCTGCTTTTTATTTTACATGGACTCTGACCAGGAAATCTATTTCTAGAGAAACATTTTCATCCTGTCTGCAATTTTCATGCCACCAGTTTTGCTGACTTTGAAATGGGAAGTACAGCAAGACTGACATCTGTGGAGTACAGATCATGGTGTGTTGGGCAGTGCACAAAAGACTTGCTTATCAGAATCTCTGAAGCTATGAAAATATGGTAATTTCTTCCTATAACTGTGCATACTAAAAATACCAACAGTGTTGGTGCCACCTCCGAGATTTTAAAGTTAGATCATGAGATAAAATCCTCCTCTCCTGATAGTATAAGCAAACCCTTGAATTTTTGAAATAATTTATAATACTGTGGGAGGCAGTATTGCTTTATTGTCATTTATAAAACATAAAGAACCCCCAGTAAAATAGGAAAAGGAAAAAAAAGAAAAGGAAAAAATTGTGTCTCTATTCCAAACTTCTTAGAGCTAAACCTGCTGTTTTATACCTGAGCAGTAGGAATGAGGCTGGGCTTTTTTTTTTTTTTT
>VYXD01010659.1:233046-286051 GCA_013397195.1 Hylia prasina
AATTAAGATAAGACTGCTTCCATATGGGACAGGACTCATGCCAGCTTTGCTGCCAATTGATTGATTAATTTCTCATTGACACAAATGGCCTGAGCAAGGTAAGGGTGATTTTCATTTCCTGCCAACAAGGAGGTTTGGAACCCAAAATTTTATTGAGTCCTGGCCCTGCAGCCAGCACTCCCATCTTACCTTGTTTTGGAACAATTCTCAAAGCAAACCTGATAGAATGTACTATGCATCCTAAAACTAAGACAAAAAAGGAAAGAAATAACACTGTAAAAGGATCTGCTGGTTTCTAAATATTAGAACATGTGCAACAGGGAGTTGAGATGATTATTTGTGCCTCCCTTGTGAGGGGAGAATAGGGCAGAGAAGACACGAGCAAAAACATTTTAAATGATACTGTCTAAATGTAATACACAGCAATTCCCTGCCTGAATAGGAAAATAATGAGAAAAAGGAAAGAAAAGATAACGTGAAAAATTTGCAGTAAGGTGTCACCCTGGTTTTGAGAATTTTCCTAGCCCTTCTGATTTGTCTTTCATATTGGAGTCAGAATCTTTACTTTCCCACTTTTTTTACTATAAACAACAGCTTTGTTTTCTTAACTGTCCTTCGTTGTTTACATATTTTCAGGTAGGAGGAGAAAGTTGATTGACAGTTGTCTTGACCAATGTGGTTTGGGAGGTGGGATTTCATCCTCCAATCCACAGGCACCTTTGGAAATTAATTTAATTGAGTTTTGTAAATAAACTCGGGCTTTCCCTGCTTTGCTCATCACTATGCCCTTGTAAAGTTCTTTCGTGTCATGTTGCGGCAGTAAGGAACATTCTCAGTCCCCTAGCGCCAGTGAGGAACAGAACTGTAAATGGGATGCCCAAGCACTCTAATTTGCACACCAATCCCCAGCACTGCCAGCTTGGCAAACTTGCAGGAAGGTTGTTCATGAACATTGCTGGTTACTGAATACTGAATACATTTTTAACCCAGAGCAAGGCATGTAGCTACATGTTATTCCTACATTTAGAAAGCCAGTCTACCAAGAGATAAACAGGACCCTTGGATAAACTGTCTCCAGTGGATTTTGCAGCATATTAAATATCCTGTTTTGGAAAAGCAGTCCGCCAGTGAGCATAACACATAAACCACACAAGCCATGGCACTTTCATGTGAAATAAAGGGAAAGGCATACCTCAAATAAAGCACTCAGGACAGGTAGAATGTTTGACATGTACAGATCACTACATGGCAGATGTCCTTCCTCAAGAAACTGGGAAACAAGGGGGTAAAAAAAGACTCCATTCATGAAAAGTTACCAAACAGATAATAAATTACTAGATGGGCATTGTAACTCTTGCACCACTGAGTTCAAAGCAAGCCTGTTTGGGCCTTGCATCTCTCATATGATTTTATTTAGATAACAACACTTTACTTTTAAGCTCCACTGAGCACTATGTACATTTTGGGTACTAAATGTTTATAATTAAGTGTATTTATATGCTACTGCATTTAAAGAGATGTGGCACAAAGATCAGAGAACTGAAATAATTTGATGCACACAATTTAGCCTAGATTTTGTATCTCAGGTCTGAAATACTCAAAGTGGTACTGATGTTTCACAGCCAACTCAGACAGAAAATGTGTTTGGGTAAAATGTATTTTACTGGATTCACCCAAATTAACAGCTGCAGTAAAATTATACTATAACTGACAAAACATCGATAAACGTGATTAGAATTGAGCTTTTTATATCACAGCAGACACTAAAAGCCAATAAATAGCTAATTATTACATTTAGTCCAGCAAGTAATTCAGGTGATTTATCTTTCAGTCTTGATATACAGTCCATCTATACACCACTGTAACTTTTCAGACCTTTTGTCATTAAATTTGCTAACAAAACAGCTTTTACCGGGCACATTGTCAAAGACAATGCCAGTGTTTAATGCAAGGACTCATGATTTTTTATAATCTAATTGCAGCAGCCTGAAATTGAATACTAATTTTAAAATTCACTTTGTGATTAAGAGTCCATAGCCACCTTTTCAAATTTAATGACTAATTTAGTGACTAATATATACACTATAATAAACACACTAATAGAAGGCTATAGGTAATTCTGGTCTCTTTTTAAATTTTCTTAGAACCAAAGAAAGGAAAGCTAAAATATTTTCATCTTTCCTTCTTTTAAACAAGAATCGATTTCAGTGTTGACAGTGGAGAGAAAGTTACTTCTGAAAGTCTTCAAAGGAAATTCTTTTTGTGGAATTTATAAAGTCACAATATATAATCCACCAGCATGGTCCCCTATTTTTATTTTTGTGTGTAGCTTCATTTCCTGTTGGAATGCACACATTTGTCCAATAAGCTGCATAAAAAATAATCTTCATCCTTTCTCTTAAAACCAGAATATAAAAACTGCAATTCTTGAAAAGTTCTTCCTATAAAGTACCCATTATCTTACGGAAAAAACCTCCAAAATAAAGCTTAAATGAATTTTATAGAATAAGCTGTGAAAATTTACCCAATGTGTAATAGACTCTTATAATCCATGATTTTTCCATAATTCTGATTCATATTCTCAACAGAAAAGTCATAAAAAATCAACACAAGTTTTTACTCAAACACAAGCCTAATGTATGACTGCGCACTTCCACGAAAACATAAGTAGGTTCATAGAAAGAACTCAGCCAAAATCTACCAATTTATCTCAGCCAAATATCACACACAAGAGCTGGAATATCACACACACTATTCATTTTTGCTGAGGCTGCACAGAAACATCTTTAAAGCTATTTGACAGCACGATGCTCTTCAAGTAGGTGTCATTTAAATATTTACGACATGATTACTTTGATAAAATTTCCATCATTTCTGTAAGCAATTTCTGGAGGAATCAAACTTGGAAAAACATGGAAATTACTAAAGCACTACACGGCCACACTTGCAGAAATAGCAAATTTAATGTGCAGCATGAATAATTTCTAGCCCTACTGAGAGCTTGACATAGAAGGAAGTTATGCAGGAATTTTAAACAAAACAAATTTTTGAGGACACAGGCCATTCCACAAACCAATAAATAAACAGTCTGAATGGACAATGCATACCTACCTCAGGGGATGCTGCAACAAACCATGTAAAGAACTAGAACATGAATTCAACAATTCAATCAGTCAGGTTTACAGGGGCTGATTCTGACTTGATTTATATCAGTTTGAATAAGAATCTCATTATATCTGCATAATAATCCATCTCCCTGACGAGAGGCTGGGTGCTTTTTGCAGGCTCAGGCTGCTCAGCAGTGGCTGCAATCCCACAAAGAAATGCTCACTGAGCTCTGCTGACTCATTGCAGCTTTTGATTTATTCCAGCTGGCAATAAGAGGAGACAGAATGTGTCTGGGAGGGATGGAATTGGGCTGGGTGGCTGTCAGGTGAGGAATGCCTCGAGTTTGTGGTTACCTCATTATTAATGAAAAGTCTGACAATATTCTCCCCCTCCTCAGAGTCTTTGCCTGGATCCTTTGCACAGGCCTTGTAGCTGTATTCCAGCCTAGAAGTAGGAGTGCATGGAGATTTGGACAAGCAAATGAATTCTGCACACACCTTCCAGACCAAGCCACTCACAGGCACTCACAGCTTAATTATTGCTTATATTTGCCTCTAATCCGTATATGTGTCTTAAACAATCACCCAAAACTGCTCTTACAATTAAGAGTAATCTGCAGTTACTTCCAGCCAGGGTGTAGACTTGCCTGCCAATTAGAGTTTGTGGGAAGTGTTTACAAACTAGGCAACTGAAAGGCTAAATACAGCAGTCATCGTGATGAGGCAGGAAATAAAAATGCCCTCAGGTATTTCATGACTCTGTTCTTGTGTCCACAACCAAAGACTGAAGAGAACACACTAAAACTCCACTGGCAATTTTCCAGGGTGCCAAAATGATGTTTCCTACATTTAGCTTGCAGAACTTATAGTGCATTCCAAAATATGAGACTCTCAATGGCAACAGCAGATCAGTCCTTCTTTCATAAGTTACAAATGCTTTTTAAGAGCCTTTTTCCTAACAGTCCCTTGACTTTATAACTTCTGTAATTAATGTTAACAGGAGCTGTGCTCCCCAATTTCTCATGGTTTGTACAAAGAAAGATGGACCATCACTGGTTTAAAAGTTAGAGGGGAAAAAATAACTTATTGTAGGAAAGTACCTGGGTGATTAGGTTCAGTCATCTGAAAATTTATTTTATAATTGTTCTGACACACTTCTCATGTCCCTTTTTCAGGCTGCCCCTAAACATCTGACTGGAACTACTGGGACTCTTCTTTTAGTTTCTAATCTTAAATATATTAACACTACTCTGTAAGCACTTGCTTTTGTGTCAATGTTTTATCCTGATTTTTATTTCAGACAAGACAGAATTATATTTTGAGATTCAGTGCCACAAGATGGTGGAACTATAAAGAGATAAATTAGAAAATGTGGAAATCAAAACATATTACCTTAAAACGCAATCAAGAAGACCATCATGGGCTATTAAAATTCATATGTAACTTTCTACATTTCAGATTGAGAATATAAAATATAAAAACATATAACTATGCACTTGCTAGTCGCTGTATTTTTGCCATAAGCATCCAATACTGACCAGTAGAAAAGGCACTGGAACAGAGATACTTCCTGGGCTATCCATAAACAATATTTTCCATGTAAATATAAATCAAGCTAAAACTCTTATGCCAGTCACAGGTTCTTTTCCACTTAATTTTTTTCGCTTTATCTAAATTGTCAAAAGAAACCCTTTCACTCTAAATATTGAATTAGGCTGAAGATCTCCAGTGCAGTTCCTGCTAGATTCTGTGATGGAATGGCATTTTATTTTATAAAAAAGAAAGGATAGAAGCGATTAAACACTCTTCTCTTCTCTTCTCTTCTCTTCTCTTCTCTTCTCTTCTCTTCTCTTCTCTTCTCTTCTCTTCTCTTCTCTTCTCTTCTCTTCTCTTCTCTTCTCTTCTCTTCTCTTCTCTTCTCTTCTCTTCTCTTCTCTTCTCTTCTCTTCTCTTCTCTTCTCTTCTCTTCTCTTCTCTTCTCTTCTCTTCTCTTCTCTTCTCTTCTCTTCTCTTCTCTTCTCTTCTCTTCTCTTCTCTTCTCTTCTCTTCTCTTCTCTTCTCTTCTCTTCTCTTCTCTTCTCTTCTCTTCTCTTCTCTTCTCTTCTCTTCTCTTCTCTTCTCTTCTCTTCTCTTCTCTTCTCTTCTCTTCTCTTCTCTTCTCTTCTCTTCTCTTCTCTTCTCTTCTCTTCTCTTCTCTTCTCTTCTCTTCTCTTCTCTTCTCTTCTCTTCTCTTCTCTTCTCTTCTCTTCTCTTCTCTTCTCTTCTCTTCTCTTCTCTTCTCTTCTCTTCTCTTCTCTTCTCTTCTCTTCTCTTCTCTTCTCTTCTCTTCTCTTCTCTTCTCTTCTCTTCTCTTCTCTTCTCTTCTCTTCTCTTCTCTTCTCTTCTCTTCTCTTCTCTTCTCTTCTCTTCTCTTCTCTTCTCTTCTCTTCTCTTCTCTTCTCTTCTCTTCTCTTCNTCTCCTCTCTTCTCCTCTCTTCTCCTCTCTTCTCTCTTTTCTTCTTTCAAGGAATTCTTGAAAAGGCCTCTAGATATTAAAGAGCAGTCAAAAACCATGTCCATGATGAAACTGTTCATAAATGAGGCCATAAATAGCAACCTTTTCATTAGCCTTGTCCACATGAAAGAAGCTTCCCTTTGGGTTAATTAACTTTTTCAAAAACTGTGCAGAAGACAGAATGTGGCTTGACAGCACTTGATGTGACAGTAACAATAAGGCCAATTTAGCTTCTGCTCCATGCACTGTAAAGGCATTACCATGAGAACATTTATCCTTTTACCCCTTCTGTGCTGAGATTCATTGCCTTGAACATGCCCAGACCCACGAGGCTGTTGGCTCGAATATTTTAATGTTGATGAGGGAGGGACTCAGGGGCCACAGGAGGAGTGACAAGATGCTTGTTAGCCTGGAGCAATACATTGATGAAAATCCCCTCATGGTCAACTGTGTCTCCTCCTGACTGAATCAGGCTTTCAGTGCTGCCCCTAAACTATGACCAACCATGGATTTTTAACGCAAAACACATTTCTGTATGTGAAATATGGAGATAAAGAGATATAAAGGAAGTCCTGCCAGGACATTATATCTCTTGGCAGATACACCACAGCAACATCTTCTTTCTAATTCAATGGGAATCTATTCAGGCAACAGGTGCAACCGCAGCCTCTGAAAAGCTGATGCCAACTCACATCTCCAAAAATCAGGACATGCTTCTCCAGAGACCAAGGCAAGTGAATTATTAGGCTATGTCAAAATTAAGGGTTAAAGGCTGTTTTGTCCTCTCAATGAATATGTTTTACTACCTTTAAATAATAGGATTCGGGTTGCTGGGTTTTCACAGAAAACCAAACATTAATCACAGAGCCATGGTTTGGGTTGAAAGGGGACTTATAATACAATCTGCCCCACAGAGACCCAATACTTGTCTTTGTGTTAAAGATATCATATTTGTTTACTACAATAGAAATTACTTATTTATTTATAAATTATTGCTGTTCTGATTTAGATTTTTTTAAGGGGAAAAAACCCTTTGTTTGCATTAAGTGACTGTTTCTGGACTTGAATCCCTATGTAGTATTTTTGCCTTGCAAAGGTTTATGTAGTATTTATTATCTTGAAAACCTGAGCTCATTGGCTCAATTCAGAGAGAGGCACAACTGCCCCTAAAACACTACAAAAAATCCTTGTGTAGGCAAAGTACTGAGTGGAGTAACATGTCAAAGAAAACTCCAGAGGAAAGAAGATAGTGCAGAAATGTAATTAAAATTCTTAACTTTTTTTGATTATTCTTGAAAACTGTTCTGTCTCAGTATTATGAATTAAAGTATTCTTAGAGAGGTTTTCAGAAGTTAAGCAGGTTATTGTTATAAAGTGTAAAAGAAAATTTAAAGATGCAAAACTCTGGAGAATTTTATCAAATTTCACTTCTAAGAAGGAAAATTAAAAGAAAATTTTCCAAAACTGGAGCAGATGTTACTCTATGAAGCAACAGTAGACCAAGTGAAATTACAGCCTGAGAGGAGCTTCACTCAGAACCATAATTTTAAGCACTCAACACCTACAATTAGGGTCAGATTTAAAATGAGCTACCTGATGTGTGAAAGCCTAATGCATTCCACTGGATGTTTTCCCAGCTAAAACCCAGCTTTCAAAGTCAACAAAAGAAACATATGCATCTGGTTTGGGACACTGAGCAGCCATTTGTCAGAGACTTTTCAAAAGAATTTATTTTTTAAATATCATGATATGGAGATAAATGAACAGTCTCCTGCAAAAATAGGACTTTGGCCTGCAAAATATCCTCCAATGGTTCAGTATTTGTATGTTTCATTTCAATACTATTTTATATTTGAAACATTTTTTGTACTGCCTTATTGGTATTGCAAAAGCAGTTCAAACCAAACTTAAACAAAAATTATTATAAAAACTGTCATTAAAAACAGACAAAAATAAGATCTCATTTCCCATCTAGGTATTTTTAAAAAGTATGTTTTCAATCAAATTCAGAAAGAAATAACATTTAGTTCATAGCTCCCATTCTTCACACAGATCAGGATGGAACATTTTGCTGGGATTTCTGCCTATAAAAGGAGAATGTCACCAAAGGTGTACAGGTTCACCTGAAGCTGAGGGTTAATAAATATTTTACAGCTACAAAGATCTGCCCTTGGATCCTGAAAGTGTTACTGTAATTAAGTGAAAAACATATAATTATTTCAAGGGCCAATTCTTGCCTAGTTTTGCAGAATCTATCCCAGCAATTATGGTGATATGTCATCAGTTGCAAGTTACTTTAATGTCTTGTTTGTTAAATATCACTCCTACATACAAAAGTTCTTTAGTTCCTTAATTTTCAAAATATTTTAGCACATAAGCATCAAAACTCTTTTAAGAGCTACAGAAGTGTCGTCCACTATAGGAGGTAACAGCAAATTAAATTGGGAGTGGAAAAGCGGAGGAAAAAATTATAATGGGTGTACATAATATCAGAGTATTGAGTCACATTTAGACTGATTAAATGTTCCTTTCAACTAAGTGCACTAACCAGAATGAGCTCACTGTTAGATTTTGACTTGGAACCAGGTTTTGTTCATGGCAATTGCAGTTTGCAGTTTGGGTGGCTCTCAGGTCAGGTAAGCCCTCTGCCTGTCACTGGGACACCCTGTGTTCCCCCCACTCAAACCAATCAGTCATCAGTAGGTGAGCACATTTTTGAAGCAGCGAGTCTAAAAGTATCATAGTGAAGGGAAATATGTCTGTTTATGTTTTCTGTGCTGAGTCTCAGAGAGACTCAGCCCAGAAAAATCCCCCTCTGAGGTTTTAGGGAAACACAATAGCAGGGAGGTATAGTGGATTCCTGGTGAATGAGATCAGACACAATAGGGAGCACACTGCATTTCAGCAGCGGATATTATCACCTCTGGAAGAAATAAAAGCGTTGGATAACCCTCAATCTTTATATTTCTGAGAGCTTCAAATCAGTGTCAGGCAGAACAAGGTGAGCTGCTTGAATAAAAGACACTGTTCCCCTAGAAAAGGACAAAGACAAAACTCCAAACTGGCAGCAGAGCACAGAAGAAAGAATTGAGGCTCCCATGCTATTCTCAAACCTGAGGAATTTTTTTCCTACATACAGATTTTTTATATAAAGAGGGGTTTTTTCTCATTCTCTCTTATGTATGTGATATTCTCCTTAGGAATTATCAAAAATGAGAATGATCAGTGCTGGAATTTAATAAATTTGGGTTCTAATTAGTTTTAATAGCTCCTACATTTAGTTATTTTTTTAATCCCTCTTTATTGGGAGATCTAGATTAAAATCAGATTGCAGAGCAATAACTTGGGAGGAGAGTGACCATGCCCAGTGAAGAGAACATGATATACAGTGGAAAGCAATCATAGCCAGTGGCTATGATGGAGGAATTAGATTTCAAAGGGCAATTTCACATTTCCCAAGATGTAACAGGACATAATGCTGCACTGATTCACACAGATGTGCAAAAGCACACAATAGCCTTAGAGGTGGAAAAAAAAATTCATCTATGTTAAAGGAGGCAATGTCAATAAGGTGCTTATTTTAAAATGTTTCCTTTTAGTTAACTATTTTCCATTTGTATATGACCTTAAATATCAGTGCACAGCTACTAATAACCTTAATTTATCACATAGAGTGCTTTGATGATTTCTCTTGTCTAAAAATGGGCTAAATCAAAAATGGAGGAAGGCACTCCAGGGAAATCCTGGACAATTGTTTTTGTCAACCAGCTTCAACCCTTCTTAAGCAATCATGTTGAAGGTGATAGACTGTTTCATTGTGGGAACTGAACATCAGACAAATATTAACAGGCAATAGAAGAGCTGGACTAGAATGGAAATCATTTTGTAGCATCAGCTATAGGTTTATGTTCAGAGATTAAAGAGAAGGGAGTTTAAACATTCATTGCACTCTCCATAGAACAGGTTTGCCAAACCAAAAAACATAGACCTCCATGCTTAGAAGAAAAACCTGCTTGTACCCTTCTGAATCTTAACCATCAACAGTAAAATAAATTTGCCTTTGCTCAGGGGAGCAGAGGAAAGAAAACTTGTGATGCAGCAAAGTAATGAACTCCATGAACTTCCCTTTGTCATTAGACCTTTCTTGAAGAGCGTCATTTCCAAAGAAAAAGGCACACTACAAGTACTGAACAACATACTGTACTCAATTACAGCTTTGTGATGTGATCAGACAGGTTTTAAAAATCAGCAGGGACAATGCCCACAGAAATGTCTTTTCCTTGCAGTGCCCACAGAAATGTCTTTTCAGGGAAAAAAAAAAAAATAGACAGAAAGACAGTCACATTTGGCACTGAAGACAGAGTGCACATGCCTAATGGGCTGCAGAAAAAGCCTAAAAGCATTCACCTCTCTCAGTAACCCCTGTAATGCAGCTGTGGATACCAAGACATACTGCTGCAAAATGGGCAAGGGACAAGTATGTGAAGGACAGTTAAAACTTGCACACTTGGTCAATTTTTCAAAATATTTTGAGGCAAGACATCAGATTGCCTCGTAATTCATGTGAACAGCCTAATGCAGCCCCCCTCATTAGTGTTAAAGTAATAAATTACATTTTGCCAGCCAGAATAAACATACTAAACATATTAAACATACCAGCAAACAGAGCTCTAAATGAGACATTATTTTTTTGTCTGTGTTCAGATGCTGTGTGCATAACCCAGACAAGTGTAAACCTATAGTTACTGCCAAGGTATTCCCAAAATTTCTGATAGGGCTGTATTTCCTACAACACTGAACACCATCACACCCCCAACCTCTTACAGCACAGCAGCATTAACCCCTTACAGAGCCATATTCAGACAGGGGACAGTCACATAAGTCACTGGCAGCTTCATCACTATGACAACCTCAGGACAGAGGCAATGTAAAACATTTCCTCTAGTGCTGGACAACTGCTTTGAAAATAATGCTGCCTCTCCAAAACAGAAGAGATGACCAAATTTGTCAATTTGACTGATTATTTTGTTTCACCCAAATTTCAGTAGTTGGCTTTCCCAGCTGGTGCCCCACTGTTGCATTGCATTTATAGTCACATTATCCTAAGGTTTCCAGGGTGGCTTTCCCTTGGGTTTCTCCTCCCCGACCTCAGAAATACTTCTGCCAATCCCAAGGGACTTGATTTTAATATAAGGGGCTTCTCAGGCACCCCTGGAAGAATTCCAGGGAGACCCATTGAAAGGATTGGCCAGAACAGAAAGAGCCCCCCCTCCCCAAAGGGGATTTGACCCTCAGGCTGCCTTTCTGCCCTTGGGTCGCTCCCCTCCCTCCTGGATCGGTGGGGTCAGTGATGTTGCATGAAAAGCAAATCATTCTTTTTTCTTCACTGCCTTTCTAAGCAGTGGTTTAGCTGCTGGTCTAACCTTTTGAGGGGGAACAGATGATGGATATTTCCCTGGCATTGATAAATGCAAACTGTGCCACAGATTTCAATATGTGGGATTAGTTTTAGCATCAGGATTAAACATTTACCCTCTGTAGCCTAAGAGAGGAGAAATCTTTGAAAATTCCTGTCAGTCAGATCTCTGGGTTTTTTGTTCATCCAAAGCCTGAGTTTGTCCCAGAAGGCTTTGAGAGTTATGAAGCATCGTAACACCTGTTGCAATATATGTTTGTACCTGGAAAACTGACCTGAGGTCAATTCTAGTTCTGTCACCCTGGTTTTGAGAATTTTTCTAGGCCTTCTGATTTGTCTTTCATATTGGAGTAAGAATTTTTACTTTCCCACACTTTTACTATAAACAANATCGCAGCTTTACCCCACAACGTGGAGCACACAAAATCTAAGTACAACCTGAGCTTAGTAGAGTAGCAATAAATGTTGAAACCATCACTCTAGAACCTTCCTATTGAAAATATGGCACAAAGCAGGAGAGATAATCCTCCCATGAATGCTGTTGCATTGAGCTACCTGATGGTATCAATCTGCATACACAGAATACTCCAGTCTGGTGTAGGTATATTCTAGGGTAGGCATGTCCCTGTTCAGTAAGAGACAGGGCCAAAACCACAGGAAGAAGGTGAAGCTGGCCACTGTCTGTCCCTGGATGTGCTTGTAATAAATGGCATCTGTTAATTCATGCACTTATAAAATGTATATGTTATAAAAGTCATGATTAAGTGATGAGACCTTTAGAGGCAAGCAGGAATTGCAACATCCCGCCTGGCTGCCAGAAAACAGGACTTCATTAACATATGATTGCAAGAACAAGATCCCCAGGAACAGACAAGAGCCCACGAATGTTACACCTGGCTACAGTGAAACTACACTCCATTAACATAAGGACCATGGCTCGGACAAGAAATAGCCCATTCTCACTACACCTGGGCAAATACATCCCAAAACCGAATTCCCAAAAATCCAATCAGACATCTGTTAACTTCCCAGAAACAGCTTTGTCCAGTCAAATGCAAAAGACAAAGATCCACAATCAAGATAGCCAGGATCGCTGGGAACTCATCACTATTCATCTGTCCTACAGGAAGAGTTTTTGTCCAGCCCAAAGTGAAGAAAGAAACCAGCATGAATATGTTTAATCTCAAAGGAAGAGAGGAGTCTCTGCCCCAGGCAGAAAAAAATGTATAAAAACTGACGGGACTGAGACCACTTTGTGAACTCAGGGGGACTTGCTGCCAGAGAGAGAGGGAATCTGAGTTCACCCAGTGCTGATCCTGGGCTCGACACTGTAGCTTTGTTGGGGCTATCGGTGACCGTATCTCGGTCACCTAATAAAATCTATCTTTATAGATTATTAAATTTGGCCTGATTGGGTTTCATTTATAACATGCTGAATACACCAACCTCCCTGGGAGTGAGAGACAGCATCACGGGAAAGTCTGGAAACAAACAGCTTTATTTTACTTTCTGTAGAGTGAGGTAAATTGCAATTAAGTTGGTGAAACAACCTAATGAAACTGGGTGTGAAATCTAGAGAGGAAGGGAGAGGGAGGTGGAAGATTTTCTTTATATTGTTTTCAAAACCCAGCATGGGTAAACTCTGAGAAGAGGCAATCAGTGACATTCTCCCATCCTAGAGTTCAGGACTGAAGACTTATGAAAAACCCAGCAAAATAGGAATAAAGATATCTACATCCATCTCCCCATAGTGAGCAGCAAGACAGGCCATCAGGAATCTTTATATTGCAGTTCAGAATGCACATGAAAATCTTGAAATTGCTGTTGAACCCACACACACACAGAGCCCTTTGAAAAGCAGGTCCATCTCTCTCTTAAGGTCAGCTCTGCCAGGAGTTTCCCATGGCTGGAGAAAGTCCCAGTAGTCCTCCAATAAATATGAAACACACGATGGAACAGAAGAGAGGGTTGGTGTTTTAGGTCTCTTGTTGAGATTTTCCTGTGTTCAGTGCACTCAGCAATATAGGGCAACCTTAAAATCACGTCAGAGCTATCTGCCAACTCTGCTTGGCTTCACCACAGAAGGAAAACCCTGAACACATCCTTCCATGGGCTCTCTGCCTGAGGACAACAGAACTGCTCTGCATAGTAACTTTCGCTGAAAAAAAAACTTAAGAGATGTAATTTAGCAGCTGCAGACTACTGTAGTGATGTTGCATGAAAAGCAAATCATTCTTTTTTCTTCACTGCCTTTCTAAGCAGTGGTTTAGCTGCTGGTCTAACCTTTTGAGGGGGAACAGATGATGGATATTTCCCTGGCATTGATAAATGCAAACTGTGCCACAGATTTCAATATGTTTAGTTTTAGCATCAGGATTAAACATTTACCCTCTGTAGCCTAAGAGAGGAGAAATCTTTGAAAATTCCTGTCAGTCAGATCTCTGGGTTTTTTGTTCATCCAAAGCCTGAGTTTGTCCCAGAAGGCTTTGAGAGTTATGAAGCATCGTAACACCTGTTGCAATATATGTTTGTACCTGGAAAACTGACCTGAGGTCAATTCTAGTTCTGTCACCCTGGTTTTGAGAATTTTTCTAGGCCTTCTGATTTGTCTTTCATATTGGAGTAAGAATTTTTACTTTCCCACACTTTTACTATAAACAACAGCTTTGTTTTCCTACTGTCCTTTGTTGTTTACATATTTTTAGGTAGGAGCAGAAAGTTGATTGACAGTTGTCCTGACCAATGTGGTTTGGGAGATGGGATTCCATCCTCCAATCCACAGGCACCTTTGGAAAGGTATAAAATTGAGTTTTGTAAATAAACTCGGGTTTTTCCTGCTTTGCTCATCACCCTGCCCTCATGAAGTTCTTTCGTGTTGTGTTGCAGCATAGTTCAATCTATTTCAATTCTGATTTTAAAATAATAACAACCTTTCTTATTAAACAGACACTTAACTCCTGAAATGCATGTAATCTCTAGATTCAAAGAACAATTCTTTAGATTCAAGTAAAAAAAGTTATAATTTTACCGTAAAGCAAACAGAGTAAATAGGCAATATTTTCTCTTTTTTTCTCTCTTTGTTATACAAGAGTAGAACAGCAGAACTTCAAAACATCTAAGGCAGAGAAAGTACGAAAGCCTTTACCATAACTTGTTTTGAAATAAAGATTAATTTCTCACTCTCCCCACCCTTCAAATCCTCACCATTGAATTCAACCTCAAAACGCTTTTCCTGCTGCAATGAGTGCAGAGGCTGAGAAACAAGAGAAATATACAGAGAAATCCACATGCTGTGACATATTCAATTATCTTGAATCAATGGTTATGAAATAGCAGTACTGAGCTCTTGCCTGTGTGTCACAAATAGCAGAGATGAGGTGGACATAACTTGCATCCACAGGGGTGCTCTACATCACCCACTTACAGCTGGGGAGTGACAAGAGAAGAAATTAAAGGGCTTTATGTGATACTAGGATTATTCTAGACAATCTGCCTTTTATCTTTCCTTTTCTGGTGTTAGCAATATCAGCACCAGTAACCAATTAATGGGCACTTCAGGAATGCTAATGAAAGTAGAGGAGGTGCCTGCTTGATGTGCACAATTGATTTTACAGCACCAGCTTTTCTGCAGGGCTCATGGAGACACAGGGAAGGCAAACACCTTCCCTGGACGTAGAGCAAGAACAGTGGATGGAGCCCTGAGAGCTCCTGAGGGAAGGGCACTGCCAGCACTGGCTTTGTCACCAGCCTGCTGACTGCCTTTTGCCCTCTACAACTATAACATCAAGATAAAGGTGTTTGTTGCAATTTGAAACAATTTTGGGATGCAAAGCCTGCATAAAATCCGCCTTGGAATTTTGCATTCCTACCAGCAAGTCCACTGTCTCCAGTTTTCTGGGGAAGAAGGAAAAACTAAATACCAGAGCAATGGTTCTCTAGCCTAGTGCCACATCTCTGGGCCTTCAACAGCCTAATCACCTTTGCCCACCATCCACTGACTACCAAATTCTATTTAATATTTCCTTACTGTCTTGGATGATGGACTGGAGCATATAATTGTAAAATCAGCATAAGGAGGTGAGCGCAAGCAGCCTGAGAGACAGAATCAGAACCCAATATGAACCTGATAAATTGAAAGAAAACTTTAAATTAACAAGATGCATTCAATAAAGACAGGCTCAAACCACTACACTGAGTAAGGAGAAATTGAAAACAGAAAATTGAAACCACGAAGCAACTGGTGATGCAACAGAAGAAATTATGAGACCTAGGTTTGCAACACGAAGAGAATATACACACACTGATCATCGACAGTGCAGACCAAACAACAACCTTGAACTCCAAATGATAGTATAGGGTTAAAGTGATTCCTAAAATTGTAAGAATTGTAAATGGGTAACTGGGGGGTAGAGAACTGAAACTGCTAGAAACAGGACCTTGGGACAGAACGCTAGCTTTACCATAATTATAGTTATATTGTTTTAACCGGATCAAGCATGACTCTATCCGGGTAATAAATCAGGGAAGAATACCCTGGTATTCTTCCCAGGTGATTGTTAGATGAAAGGTTGTTAGTGATTGAATATGATTACTGTTTGACCAAAATCACAAGAATTCATGGTTGGGTAAAATCAATGCATACAATAAAACAATATGGGTTTGATAGTTGATATATATTTATGTAACAGAAAGAGTATAAAAGCTTGTCCATTGCGAATCAATGTCAGAATCAGATTTGAGCCTGTACCCCGATTCCCAGAGCTCTTAATAAAGCACCTGCACATAATCATTCTGTGATTATGCGTTTCCACACTAACACAAATACATCAATGCCATGTCACACACCTCCTTAAGAGTTACTTCTTTGTCATTCACAAATGCCCAAGTCTTAAAGTATGAAAAAGGCATGTTTTTATCACATACTGAAAATGTACATAGGATGGGAGTTGTGTCATAAAATGTCATGTCTTTAATTTTATTTTCAAATTATTTTAACTTCTGAGGGATACCATTTCATTTATCTAGAGTGGAAAAAGCAACAAAAATGGGGACCAAGCATATTACAGCAAAATAGGTCAAATCTTTACATAATAGTGAGATAGAGATCAAAGGAAAGCAACAGCAAAATAAACAGACAAGGAGAAGCTACATAAACTTGCAATGTCTAAATCTCTGCCAGCACAGCCTGCTAAGCAGTACCTGGCAGATTACACTGGCAGGCACCAAAGGACTCTCACCCATTTGGTGTTTGTTCATTCTTCTCCTCATTCTTGCCCTCAGTGTGGGAAACATTCAGCCCTTGAATTTCAAGTGCCAGTGTTTGCCAGCCTCTTTTTGGATTGCTTCTTCGTTTAAATTACAAGCTCTCAGCAGCAAGCACCTTGTTTCATATTATGCTACAAAACACCTGCCACTGTGCTGATGTTCTAACAAAGACAGACAAGACAATAGTCTTTCAAAAGCTGATTAAGAAAAGTTATTATTCATCTCCAGGGTCTCATATAATTCCCTTAAGGAAGATAAATAGTGCTACAAATATAGGCCTGTGTGAATAAGGCACTGAGATGATAAGAAATCAATTTCCATAGAAGGAAAGATATACATTTGAGTTATAGCTGCTTTTATTCTTGTGTGTGGATTTCCAGCCAGAATTTAACTGCAGTATCACTAAGGGGGGAAGAAAAGGAAATTACGTAATATTAAAACACGTGGCATCTATATATTACTGAAGAAACTCTTGGCAGCAACCACCATGTGAGAAGAGAGTCTATAGTAAATTAAGAAGTCCAGTAAGTTTGTTGAGAGATGTGAAACTGTCTGGCCTAACAAACCTTGAATCTTACGTGAGTCTTCCAAGCATCTTCAACAAGTCAGCTAAAACAAAGGCTACAACTGGAAAGAAACTAAACAAAACACACAGTTCATGAGTTTGCTAAAGGCTCTCAGAGACTTGTTCTTCCTTAGAGATTGCTAGTATTACTGCACTGTAAACACATGCATCCAGAGGAGAAAAGGACTTTAGGTTTATAATCTCCAAAAGTAATGAATGTTCAAAAAGACAAAGAGATTAACACTATTTGTGCCAAAGGAAGAAACGGAAAGTGCAAATTTATGCTGTTGAAGTATTCTGCCTTCTGGTTTTAGGAATAAGGCCCATCTGGATTTTTGAACTTTTCACAGCAGTGTCAGACAAATAGATACTGTAAATAAATGCTCCATTTTAAGTGGCTCCAGTAAGCCACTTTTACCTTTGTGGCACTAAAATTCCACTGAGAAGGGAAGTTTGCATGGGAAGTACACTTTTTACAAACAGATTTTTTTTGTCTTCCTACAGCTTAAAGATGTGGCCATATATAAGAATCCTTACAAACACCACATACACCAGTGCAACTGAAGTGACAGCCTTCACATCCTGCATGGTGTTTGACCTGAGTTCTGCTCAAAACTACTGGACTAGATCACTCATCACGCATGCAAAAAATCAGTCCAAACAGTCTTAGCCACCTTATCCATTCCAACCTGAGAAGCTGGGGGATGGACTCAATTCCCAACTGCACCAAAGGGTTTACTCGGAAAACCTCTCCTAAAGAACAAGAGCAAATACTGGATGTGAAGGAATTCATGAGGAAAGTTGGGCTGAATTCTTGCTTTGTAATGCGAGAAAATCAGTGATTCCTATCTCTTCTCTGAGATTCAAAAGATTATCCTAGAAAATCTCATTTTTTATGACATAGCTGTCTAGTGGTAGAATTCTTTACTTAAAAAATATAGCAAATGCCACCAGAGCCTAATGTGCCTTATTTTGCCAACACCTTCAGAAACAGAAATCACAGGTAACAGTCAAGGTTGCCTCCATATTAAGATCTATAATAAAATCCTTGGGGGTGGGGGAATCCTTTCCTAAACAATTAAAACTTAATTAGCAATTTCTCCTGCATTTAAAAAAAACTTATCCAAAGAGTCATAAATGGCTATCAGCTACTTGGGTACTGAATGAGAATGTCAAAATAAACCTCTGCAGATTTCAATTCCTCTTATTTAGAACCAGTTAAACAAGAGAGAACCTGCCCCCAACATGGTAAAATTGGGGGGGGTTGATAATTTTAATTATACTGTTATAAGCAGCCGAGTTTCTCAGCTTTCAAATATTTCCAAATCACTTTAGCTGTAACCTTTCTTTTGAGGTTGCTAAACTCTACTGAGCTATGTCCTGCCTATGGCAGGCCCCTGCAGGCTTTTTGTGGTAGAAGGGTTTTGATGCTCAATAATTAGAAGTCAAAAGCCAAATGGAAATTAACTTCAGCTCAATCAGTGTTTATCATTCTGTAGTTATAGCTAGAAAGTTGTCAGATGACGATTAACCAGAGCTGTTCAGAACTGTTTTGATGAGGGAGTCAGAACTAAATAAACAAATTTTGTGAAGTGAAAAGGGGGGAAAAATCAATCAAAGCTGTTAACATGATGGGTTTGGGTTTATATCACAGAATCTTCTGAATTTGAAGGGACCAACAAGGATCATTGAGTCAAACCTCTGGCCCTGCATAGGACCATTCTCAAGAGTCACACCATGTACCTGAGAGCATTGTCCAAATGCAATAAGATAAAACCAGAAAACGTTTAACATTTTAAAACAGAACCATACATGGGCACACTATAAGCTGGAGCTTGTTAACAGCCTATATTTTCTGTCTGTAAAGAGACTTATAATTCATCTCTGATGAGCCTGCCAAATCTCTTTAAGCAGTAAAAGCCAACTGGATAAATTAAACAATTTAGACAGTCGCACAGAGCCAACTCATATTATCAGGAATCATTACTATTATTGTTTTTGTTTCTGAGAGCTAAAAAGTTGGAATATTATTATCAAAACCCACATATAGTCACAAAGAAATGACAGTTATCTTAATGATTATTTTAAGTCAAACCGAGAAAGTGTAAATGGATGGGCAGTTACCACTACAGAAGTAGCTGAGCAGGGCATCAGAGGTGGGTTTTCTGTCCAAATGTGATGTAAAGGATGAATTTTACAAAATTCTCATCCCACAATGCCACAAGAATACCTTTCATATTTCCTTCATGTGCTGTTGGAGAAAGCTCTGAAAGCAGCAAAGCTAAGAGATAAAAATGCTAAATATCTTTCTGATAACTGAACACAAGTACCAAAACTGATCAAGTAGAGCTGTGAGGGAAAAGTGAATAGATATACAGTTAATTCAAGCAATTTTAGAACTTTAGAACTTTTAAAATAGAAAATTTTGAGGTTTTTTTCCTCACGGATTTAGAATATGAGCCATTTTCCAGAAAAATTAATGACAAAATCTCATTAAATACAATGGAACAGAATCAAACCTTATAATCCTGTCCAACTTTAATGGAAGTTGTATCTACAAAACAGGTGTCTAAGGGGACTTAAAGCAAAACAGCAAAATTCTGAGAGAGTATTTAGTGCAAATGAAAATTACACTGAGATTTTAAAGCACAAGAGTAGAAACTGCTTAGAGTGGGGAAAATGAAGATACAAGGGGGAAAGAAACCCAGCCTAACTGTTGTTGTAGGCTGAACCGATCAAGGCTAGAGGGCAGAAGAGCTTCACAAGTAGATTTCCAGCACAGAGAGAAGTCAACCAAAAGAGATTTGTAGGTTGAAGCTGACAACATGAATTATGGATTAAAATAATCCTACCTGCCCCTCCATGCCTCAGACTACATATAGATATTATAGGACAACAATTCATCGTTACCCATTCATCTTGGTGTTCGTTATCTGAAAGATGGCAACCCCAAAATAAAGCTTATCTGTCTTAAAAATTTCTTCCCCAGAAAGAATCCACATCTTGTAATGTCAGATATAATACCTCCTGTTGGCCCAAGGAGGGCAGGACCCTCTTGGCCTGTAAAGAAACTTGTACCACTCTGCAGCTGCCAGGGTTTCAGCTGCCTTCTTTTGCTCCAGAGGTCCAATGGATCCAGAGCTTTTTCCAACAAGCAGATTACCTCCAATCACCTTATATCAGTTCTTCCTTGTCTTTGTACCTTTGAGAGTGTCTTCATATTTCTGCCTTGCTTATCTGCCCAAGTCCCTTCCATTTAATTAGAATTGTTTAAATTTCAAGTGTGCTTATGTGCTGGTTTGAAAGCAAAACCAGCGAGAGACTCCAAATCAGAAGTACAATTTAATAAGAGCAAAAGGAAAGAAGTAAAATAAAGTAAAATAAAATAAATTTAATAGTACAAAATACCACTGACAGAGTCAGAATACAACCTGACACCCTGTTAGTTAGGGTTGTAGTAGCAGTCCAGATGAAATGGTTTTGTCAAAGCAGTGGTCTTGTAGAAAGGTCTGGTAGCTCTTGTCCTCCGTGAATCCAGTGGGGGAAAGGCTGCCTATGCTGTCCCAAATCCCAGATTATATGCAGGTGGGAATGCTTGGCTCCTCCCCCTGGGTGGAGCATCTCACAATGGGCTGATATCATTCTATGAGTCATGTAATGGGTCCTTGATGGCCCATTAAACAGAGACAGCTCCCAGAGGGAGTTATCTATGAGTCATGGGGCAAGGTATTGATGGGCCATTAGCAGAAGATAAGGAAAACACTGCCCCACCTGGTTTCAACAGCTCATGAAGATGGCGATAGAATACATACTTTGGGCACATCTTACATTTTTAACCTAGGACAGCTTATAAAGAATATATTTTAGTTTTAAGAAAATATTGCATGTTATCTCTTGAACACATTATTGGGGCTCCCACTTCCTCCAGTTCTTTTCCCTTTACATTCCAGGGTGTGCACACTGTCCCATCTGTGATGCTAATAAGGTACTCTTTATGTGCCTCCATGTTTTTAATTTCCTATTTTTTTTTCCTTTCAGGTGATTTCTAATTTCTTTCAAATAGAAATTCTGCAGGCCAACATTGCTTTTTTACCCACTGTGAACCTCTGAACCACATTAGGATTGCTGACCTCACCCCATACTCACTCATCTCACAGGTAGTCAGGACTACAGAGGGACATTCCTTGCACTTTTATCTCTGTTGTGGTTCACTGATCTAGCAATTCTGCAAGGAATTTATTTCCACAAAGGTGGAAAATTGTTCATTTTGTGGCCTAGGTAGAGATGCACAGACAGGCAAGGCCAATACTCCTGGCAAAGTCCTGACGAACTGTGAAGATCTCCAGTGCAGTGACCACTCTGCTCAGCTGAGGGAAGTAGAGAGCAGGGATGCTGAGACTACAGCTACAATTAAAATCAGTATAAAAATGTTTATCTTTCATTTTAAAAACTGCGTGAAAATACCTGATTTTATTTCTGAATTTAATTCTCCATGATTGTTGTAGTTGCAAAAGGAGAGGGTATTTCCATGAGGAGGAGGCCGAGAGAGCTGTTCAATAAGGGGGAATGTGATCTGTACCTCTGTGATCTGAACCTCTGTGAAAACATCATGAAACAGCGTGAAGGCATCTGGTTTACGACAGCTAAGTAATACCCAAGCCTACTCATTTTGGTTAGTGTCAGAGCTGCCTTGCCATCTGACAGCCATCTGCTTTCCTTTCCAATTCCATTACATTAGGGAAGGGGCTGGAGAAAACTTTGAAAGCATACAATAAGCAATAAAATAAACGAAAGAAAGTAAACTAGATTTATTAAATCAAGCATCCTATGCAAGATTTTTAAGGCAGTTTTTTAAAGTGTTTGCATTCTAAAAAGTTAAAATTAAATTAGCCATTAATTTTTACCCTAGTTGCCTATATTTGTCTCAGAAATTTAATCTAAATGGGCTGATAGAAAGCATTAATTTGCTCAAACTCCCTCAATCATTCTCTTACTTGACACAAATCAAGTGCAATTAAGGAGGAGGCTCATTTTTAGATTATTTGTGTGTATCTGGTAGGAGCACTATATGCAGTTAGGACTATTACTATTATTTTTTAGGCATGACCAAAAATAAATGGGCTGGAAACAAACTGTGTTTTCTTATTGTTTCTTCAGGTGAAGTTACAGAAAGAAAAAGAATAAAAAAAGTTTTATTTCTGCTTGGCAGAAGAGTGTTCATAAATTTTTTAATGTCTCAATTGAAATGCCTACAAACTCCACTGCTGCCCATATGAAATGAGAAATTTTTGATTCACTTATACATCCATGAGCCCAATATATTAGTTATACTGGAGAAAGATAAGAGACAAAAAGCTGCTGTACTCAGGAGACCAGATTAAACAGTCTCTCAACAATTGAAAAAAAAAAAAAAAAAAAAAAAAAAAAAAAAAGAGCCCTGAATAGATTCAGTGTTTTTATTTACCTCTATTCCTATTTTAATTTTAGTGAGCAGAGTACAAATTTATTTGAATTTGTTACTGCAGTACAAATCTGGAATTCCTTTTCTGTCTGTTAGCCACAAATATAATTTAATCAATGTTTTCTGTGGTATGTTGTCTGAGGTAATTGGACACCTCTGTAACCCCTTAGGCGCTCCCAGAAGAAAGGGAATTACAGCAGCTACTGGACAATTACAGAATATCCAACATTCCCAGAACTATTCCAACGGTGAAGTGCAGGCCAACAAGAACAAATACCCTTCCTACCCATTTTTTCTCTTGTTTCTAAAAAGTAACTGATTTTCATGAAACCTGTAGAAATTTATCTTTCAGATCTTCAACCTTTTGCCTGAGTGCTTAAAACTTGACATTACTTTCTAGAGATTTTGCTGTGTGGGAGGAACTGCCCTGGCAGGCAGAAAATCAGCTAAAATAGTACCTGGAATGTGTTTGTCCTAACAAACTTACCCTTGGCCAACTGATGATGTGGGTTTCTGAGATGGGAACAGCATCTGTCACAAGAATGAAGTCATTGAGTGCAGCATATTCCATTCTTGTCATTGTCTTCACTGGGCTCGTCATACTCTTCAAATATCTTGGAATAAGCTATGCAGGTGGAGAAGAAAAGAATATTTTAAGTTCAGTCACACCTGAAATCAGGGTTTGGAAGAAAAAGCAAATAAGAACATGGCAGAAATACCCAACTCTGCTTTAATCAGCAGAAAATCTGATGGTCAGGCTTTGACAATTGATTTAATTTAGATTTAAATTTAGCCTTATAAGGATATTTTTAGTTGCTGCAATTAGAGTATCTGATAAAACCCAGAGAATTAAAATTATGTTTAAATGTAGATCCTGGAATCAATCAGAGCAAACACAAAAGGGTCATTCCCATAGGTGTTACAACTCTTTATAGGCCTCAACCTGTATTCCTGAGTGAATCACTGGGAGTCTGATGGCTGATAAACCCAGACAATAATTAAATAATTTTTTTTTTTTTTGATACACCCTTCCCACCTAAAATAAAATGTGGGAAGTCTTATTCATACTGATCTAACACTACAAAAATTTGCAACTCTTATCATTAATTCAACAGTTCCACCTATTCTCCAGTGAGATAAATATTAAATGCAAACTTTGTCTTTTGGGCAGAACAAAACTGAATATATTCAAATTTATGCCTTGATTTTGCAAGTGTGAATTTGTCTGTATGCAAGAGAAAGTGCAGATCTTTGTGATGCCAGCCTTTAAATTTGTGCAAAAGTTCTATCATATCTGTAAATGCTTGCATACAAAACGGATATAGTGGAACACAGACAGGCCTAATTTCCTTAAACAAAAGAAAATAGGAATTTAAAAGTGCAGTTTATAACTTATCATTACTTGAAATAGTGATTTAGCACTGAGTGCAACCTGGATCTAATTCTGCGTCAATAACTACCATGGATAAAACTGGACCACATTTATTTATTTCTTTGTTTGTTTGAGTTTTCTTTTCAATTAAAAATTTATCCTAACTAAATAATGCACACTGTCAACAGAGCTTGCTACTGGGATAAAAAAACAAAGTGTAAAAAACAAGTGAACGTTCAACAATTTGGAGAGTTTCTGAGACAAGAATCCAAACAATAGTTGTACTTCATTTGTGATGCGTAAGGCAGTGAGCTCGATGACGTTGCATTACAACTGATAATAAAGAGGCTTTTGCAAAGCAAACATATCATTCAGCACTAAGTCCAGATTTTTCCACTCGAAAAGTCTCTGGAGATTATGCATGCATTTTATATATATGTGTACCTCCTTATTCATAAGTATATACGCGACATCACACATTGCCAAACCCCCTGCACTCCCAAGACATCATAAAGGGAATTAAAAAGATCATAGAATCATCTCCCAGCCCACTAGCTTGCAGCCTGTGTGGATAGCAGGGGTGCCCCAACCCAGGCGCAGCCTGACCTTATTAAGCTCCTGAGATTCCCGTTGGCCCACTGCTCAAGCCTGTCCAGGTCCCCCTGGATGGCATCCAGATAACATTGTCAGAATTAAATGTGTAATGTAATATTTCAAAAGCAATCTACTCAAGGGTAAAAATACCAAGGAGACTAAATTAATTTAAGCTCAAAACTTAGAATGATTTTATGCCTTTTGTTGTGTATTCTTTGCTGTTTGGTATGGCAAAAACAAAATTAAAGCTTTTGAAAAAGAAAGTGCTGATTTGTTTATACCATATACTGACAATAATCCAAGTCAGGGGGGAAAAAAGCTGTCTGCAAGAAGGTCCAAACCAAGGAATGGAAAATTAGGTTCCATACCGCATAAATAAAAACCTCAATCATTTTCTTAATAGTCAGAAATTCTCTTATATCAAGGCTATCCTTGACCTGTTCCCTTCTGATATGTTCCAGAAGAAATCCCATCCACACAAAGTCCCAAATTAATATGAAGCATTACTTCTTTTTGGGAAATGTGAATTCTTCATTTGCAGCACATCTCACCATAAATGATTACAAGGTAATTTGTGTCCCAGAGGTATTCCTTGTGCTGGAGTTGGGCCAACAGACATTCTGATTGAGATGATGCATCTGTGCCAAAGTATTCTTTTCCAAAGCACACGCCTGGACTGTTCTTCAGGTGCATTTCTGTGCTGATAGATCAGATCACCTCTAAGGTTTTGCTACCTTGGAAACCACAATGGCACTAAAATACTGAGTTGGATTAAGTCTCCAGAACTAAACAACACCCAAACAACAATTCTAATGGGACAACAGTTACTGGAGAGAAAATTATGAATCTCTAAATATGAGCTTCTCTTCCTTAACCTGTTAACTGCTTTTCAGGATCTTGGTGTGCAACTTAAATTTTCCTGGTAATGTCATCCTTCCTGTTCATCAGTCAACAGCAGTTCTCTCACTCTGAAAGTTCTCAGCGTTTAGGCAGTTTGTCATTAAATGCTTGTGAACATTTCATGTGTTCTACCCTGTCTTCAGGAAGGAGCTCATGGTAGTGGCAGGAATACAGGTAGTGAAAGGTGCATCCACTAATTTCCTGAGCCAGAATCCAGCTACAAGAAGTGGTTTCTTCTAACATAATTTTCCTCTGTGCTTGTAGACACAGAATATTGTTCACTAAACATAAAAACTGAGTGGCTTCAAGGTTTTGGAAAAATATTTACCACCTGTCTGTCCTATTTGAAAGCTCTTACCCCATTTATAATGAAGAAAAGAATCAGCACACTTTCTACTTTGAAAGCGACTTAAATATTTGCAGTGCAGACAGGTCAGAAACTTGCTGGGTTCCATCTACCCATGTCAAGAAAGAAAAAGTCATGAGGAATGTGTGACAGACAGCAAGCTACTGTAAGAAAACCTGTGTATTCCTGTTATGTCTTGAGGCAGAGATTTTCTGAGCAAAACCAAACTCCCAACAAAAGCAGAGCACCAGTTCTTCTAGGCATACACACCAGAAAGTACAGCTGTCACCACTGATATGGAAATAACAAGTGCCTGTGTATTTTGTGAGTGGAACAGGGGAAGACAGGAGCAGCAGGCTGGGGGAGCAGGATGGGGCACAGACTGCTTGCCTGTGGCCTTGTCTGGAAGAGAGACATCCTGATACCATCTTGCAGCACTTCCCTCCAGCAGCCGTGGATCAGCACATTTCATGTTTTCAGAATCACGATCGGTTGCAATGTGTAATTTTGTGTTTTATACCTTATGGTTTATTCCTTTCTCCCCCCTGGGATGGTAGTTTAGCCTGGGTTGTCTGTCTTCCCTGATACCTACCCCTATTCCTGAATGCTCCCTGTCAATCCTTCATAGTACCAGCCCCTGTCTAGACTGCTCCTTGGGGAAACCCCTATTCTTCGAAGCTCCATTGGTCTGTTTGTATAAATCTCTTCATATTAGCCTCTCTGTTGGTTTTATGTTTTGTAAATTTCACTTTGTGTCCCTCCCCGGTCTTCTCCCTATTGGTCCCTTGACCCAACTTCCACCCTGATTCTGTTCCTTAAAACCCATGGTACAGCCTTTGTTTCCTATCTTCACCTCTCCACTGTGTTCGAGTTACGTGACGTGAATAAAGAAATCTGGGACTGCATGTGAAGCCCACTTCACTCCTTATTACACTGACCAGAGGCAACCACTTAGGACTCTAACCCCGGGGTTTTTGTCGTACCTCCGTTAAGTGCCACGTCGCCAAGCACGAGATGACAACAATCAAAGGTGAACAGTCAGTCTAGAGCAATTCACTCTAGGAAGTGCAGAACGAGCCTGACAACCAGACCTTCCCCACTACTCTGGAGTTTAAAGTAGCACAACAAAACTGCACATTGCCCAGGCAGCTGAAGGTCTCCATCACTGCCCAGGTGGCTTGAGCGTGGCAGGGAGATGAGGCAGAGAAGACTGATCTGGAATGCCTCATATTTCAACTGCAGTCCCAGCACAAGCACTGACCTGCTGGGTAAACCTGCACTGATCCCTGTTACCTCCACACCTTTGCTTTTTCATCCTTTCTTAACTCTAAGGAAAAAGGACTTTGAGTTTTGATCTGTAAGCTTCAAGGGTAACCTGCAGTACTCCAGGAATTTAAAACAAAAATGTTTTTTTACATCAAAAGTACAAAGTTACAGATGTCTTTGTTAATTGCCATCTTGGATGCCCCTAGTAGCCGGCAAACAGCCCAAAACTCCACAGGGTAAAATGCAGGCAAAATGTCCCTGTGGTCTTTCTGGGTGGGCAAGATTGTGAAGCTCTCTAACCCATCTCCACAGTGACATTTGGGCCTGATTTTCTGAATCTAAGAAATTTTAGCCTGTTGGCAGCCACTGAAGTTTTCCCAAGGGAGAATTTCTCGAGAAGGTTTCTTCTCAAAACAATCCTGTCAAACAAGTATTCTTTCTCAAAACAATCCCTTGCCAGATGGTATTTGGCTGTTTCTCTAGTTTAACCAATGGGTGTCGTTCCTATTCACCAATCATGCTAAGTCTGTATTGGAACACCTTATAAAAGGTAGTAAGAATTAGACAATAAAACCTTTTCTATGTTCTTTGCCTTCTGAAATATAAGGAGTCTCTCATCTTTCTTTCCTGTCCTACAACAACAGTGACACATGTCAACTGTGATCAGCCATGGGCAGTTTTAGACTGAAAATAAAATGGAAAAGGACAGTGACTATTTAATAAGAGCAATAGCATCTGAGGCTAGAAGGCTCCAGGTAACAAAGAGTTGCTGAAGTGAGAGCAGTACCAAATCCCTCTTCTACCTTTATCTGCTGGTTTCACCTCCAACTCTCGGCTATTCTTTTGCCTTGAAACACTAAAGCCATTGCCAACATTTGAAGGGCACAAGGCCTTCTTACCTAGTCAACAAGGCTCTTTTGTAAAAGCATAAAGAAAAGCTGACGTGAACAGTTTCAACAATGAAGGATAGTCAGGAATCACTCAGGAATTCTCACATACAGAGACAATGTTTAACAGCAATATAAACACAGATTTCAGGAATGTCTGTGAAGATTAACTCACTCCTACAAAAGAGCTTACAAACTAAGTCAACAGAACAGCAAAGGAGAAGCAAGGGCAAGGAAGAGGAATGATGTGATTATGGTGTTGCTAGGGAATATAATACATATCAATGGAAGTTAACAGTAGAATTTTTGGAGGTTTTGTTGGGGTTCTTTTAATGCAACTATATTAACTTCTAGTCTATAAGTAGTCAAGATCTAAAGTCCTTAACCACAGAATGTCATTCTGCCACAAAGACCCCTCCTGTGAGAAGACCACAAAACCACAAGCTGAAGACAGAAAAGTAAATGGTGAGAAATCAGTGTGGGAAAGTCTGATAAGTTCCGGACCAACATTCCAGCAAAATCAGCAAGAAATGACAAAGTTAGGACAAGAATCTGCAAAAGCCCACTGTCACACACCAGCATCAACACAGTGGAATATTCACCTGCTCCCATGAGGTGGTTTCTTGGTCTACACAGATGAAGACCACAAGCCTGTATTTATATCTGGTGTAACACAGGAGCCTCTCAAAGACCTTCTGAACACTTCTGTGCCTCCTACCAGCCCTACCCATCTCCTTGCACATCAGTATAACCCTGCTTCCTTCCCCCACACCCAGGGAACAGCTGGCCTTGGCCTAGTTAAGTCTATCATCTCTCTTTAGGTGATGTATTGTCTATTCCCTACACAATTTCAACCCATGGATTTATGAGGCTGTCATAGGTGAAGGTGTGCCTGTGCTGCACTCTGTCACCAAGATGAGGGGGAGAAAAATTTAGGGAAGTTGGTGAAAAGGCATTGTGTCATTTGACATCCTAATTTGGAGAACAACAGCTGAGATTGTGGGCAGCTACTTTGTTTCTGTCAGCCTGAGACTTTTGGTGAACACTGAACTGCGTTTGCTCATAAAACTCAAAAAACCCAAAAGGAGAAGCCACAAAAGGAAAGGTGTTTACTGAATTATATAAATAAAAATCATGCAAAATTAAATGTATTACAATGAGCATACTATTTAATCAGCAGCACAGTGCCAGTGACCCTCTAAGCTTTATAATAGACACAAACTCTGCCTTGCAGTGTTTCCTGTGAGCTCTGATCTGTCTCCTGCGGCTCTCAGCAGACATGCCAGAATGCCTCACTCTCCAGGCCAAGTAATAGAAGCTCCTCTGTTTAAGAGACAGTCCAACATGCAGTAAAACATTGTTTTTCTCTCTAACCTCTGGTTTTCCTTCTTTTCCATCCTGCTATTATTCAAATTACAGCAACATCCAGAGTCTGCACTACTTCCATCATGCAGACAGTTGAGTTTCCAGATGGAATGAACAGGAAGAGGTGTAAACTTTAAGCATATGCTGAGAACAGTGATGTGGATGTTTTAAGTGCCTTGTCCAACGTTAGAAGTGGAGTCTGATGGCAAAATTAACCTATGCACTTTCCCTAGGAATAATTCAGTTCAGGAAGGGAATTCATATTTTTCCCCAAGGGTTGTGTGTAAGAGAACTGCTTTTCTGGAAGATCAGATTGGAGTAATATACAATGAATAGCACCAACATTCTCCTCCAGAGCTCTCAATTTAAGGTCACGGACTTCAGCAGCTTAAAACCAAACACATAATTAAGAGTTGGCTGGAAATAGGTTCAGTTAAGCCTGCAAACTGGTGCACAGCCATCCCTTGATTTCAGACCACCTGTACTTTCTGCAACAGTCCCTGTTCTTAGATATTAAATGGAGTTGCATGCAGATGCATCAATAGGAATCACATTCGTGTGTCAGGAAGGTATAATTTGCTACTCTCAGGAATCAAAAGAGTTCTTCCAGATTTTCATCTGCATAATAAAATGAAAATTGTTTTTCAGTTTCATTCCTTGATGTCTTCCTGACTTTTCCTTCCAACTGAATAGTTAAATTATTTTCCATATACATATAAAGTTCACTTCCTTGAACTTTAATTTTTTATATATTTTTTTTACCCCTTTCTTCAGCTTCTAAGTGCTTGCGTACAATTAAACTTGTCCACCCTCATGAGCACTCACCACTTTCCTCAATTTAGGTGTCTCTGGAAACTTCCACTTTATTTCTCTTCCAGACCCAAATCCAAAGATATTTAGTCATATCTGAAAGTTGATCAGCTGGATATCTTTCCTTTGCATCTGTTGCTGGATATTCCAGTTTCCAGGCCACATGACAATGTCCTCCATAAGTCAATCTAAAATAATTTTTAACTAAGCATTCAGAGCAGCTCCTCTGAGCTCCCTCTCTGAAGCCAAAGGACTTTCCTCACCTGACTCTCACCTGTGCCAGCATAGGTTACACAGCCTGAATTAAAACTTCAAACTGAGCAAAGAGCTTCTACTCAACTGCAACAAAATGAGAATTCATAAGTGGCTTTGTGCATTCAAATAGCCCTTCACAACTCTCTAACCTTTTTCCTCTCCGGATTTGCTTGTGATTTCCTCAGTGCAAACTCTTAGCACTGTAAGGAGATTTTTATTGACTACATTGGTAGAGAACTCACATTTTACCCCCAGTATACTCTGGAATCCCTGCTATCTCACTTAATAACACTTTCTGCTTCTGTTCTTTAGAGCACTTCAAAAGTCAAACATTTGTACTTCTTAAAAAAATACAAGAATTTTCCTTAACAGTTCTGTCACTACAGTTTCTTACCTTCACATCCAATATTTTATTTCTGCTGATGTACAATTTCAAAATTACTAGAACAATGTTTTTAAATTATAAACATCCTCTAAATAAGTTATTTGCTGTTGAAGCACTCAAATTTATCAACTCCTCCCTTGGATGAAAGATTCAATGTTAATTTTGCAGGAAAATGTTATGAAGGTAAATACAGCTATGGTGGCATATATTAATTAAAATCATAAACCCATGTAGAGCCACAGGCATCTGTGAAGCTTGGGAAAAAAAAGGTAAAATACACCAAAACCAAAACATAGGACCCTTGAAGGATTTTAACTGGAACAGAGATAGTAGACTGCATGATTATTTTTATATATATAAATATAGTCCTGATTTGTTTCCCCAAGGATCAGCAATATTTATCTTCTCAAATATACTTGATCTATGTGCTGCCTACAGAATTTTAACTAAGGAATCCACAAAAGACAGACAAAGCCACAGAAGCAGCCTCCCAAGGATTTGGCACAAAATAGCCTCCATAAATCAGGGTACAATCATTACATATAAGCACAGAGATTAAGGCAGATTAATAAACTGCTACACCACGAATTACATCTCTGGAGAGGAAGTCATGAACCCCATGAGAGGCTTCAGATGATATGAAAACCAATAATAATTTGCACAGAACAGGAAAGAACACATACCCATCTCAGCCTCTTTGTGACCCAAGCATCCCACTTAAAAAACAGGTCACAACACTTTTACTGTAAAGGCCAACAGTTTCTTTGTCTTCCTTGGTTTTTTTCATACCATTTAAAATGCTAAACATTATTAAATATCTTTTTGATATATTATGCTAAAGTAAGAAATCCATTTCATGAAATTAGAGTAAACCTCAAGAGCTTTAAAGGAATTCCAGAGAAACTGAAATAACAGGGTTAGAAATCAAGTATTATTGTATATGGGACAACAAGTATTTCCTTCTTTCTAAAAATTAGATTTTTAGTGAAACTCTTCTGTTTTGTTATAAAATTATTCCTCCACTTTCCTGCAAAGAGAAACATCAAATCTGTCATCTTGTTTTAGTTCTTTGTCTAAGCATTCAAAGCAGCTAGCAGGTATGAATATGAAAGTTTTGAATTATGTACACTTTTTAAAAGACCAGTCTACAACATCTCAACCACTTTCCTCACTACCTTTAATCAAGTGCCTTATTCAATATTTTAATACTGTTAACACAACTATCAACAACATAAAACCAAGAAAGCAGGAGAAAAAGATAAGAGCTACTGCACAGGAAATTAACAGATTTATGACAACAGCAACAATTGTGAATTTATAGGTACCAAGTGAGTGATAAGCCCTTAAAGCAATCTGTCATACATATCCCAACAGGTAACTTGAGGTAGGAGAGAGATTTACTGAGTGTTTGCTTACACTTGATAGAAAATAATATTTATTGTAAGAACAATACATGATGTACTGTGCTTTAACTATTTATTTCCTTGTTTAAACTTGGACATTATGAATGTTGTGCCTGCAATTTAACAAGCTGTGCTTATTATTTAAAACAAGTATTGACAGAAAGGAAAAATCTGAAGCAGGAGAGCTAAAGAGACTGGCCCTACAAGGAAAGACAGATCTGCCAAAATAGCAGAAAATTACTTTCTCTGAGAAAGAGTATCAGCATGAAAATCCTGGATAGATACACTTAGCTTCCCAAAGGGGTGTCTTATAAGACAGTACAGTGGTCCAATTGTTCGGGCCCCAAACTAGGACTTGAAGCAGCTGGTTTCAGCTACATCTGCCATGATGGGTAAATATAAATATGAATATTAGAGAAATAAGCCATCAGGATAGGGTTGCCTCAGAAGCAGACTTCTAAGAGAAGCTGCAGGTGTCCAACCAACTATCAACGATTTTCAGACTACTGCCAGTGCTATTACAGCTAATTCAGGGAAAGACTAACCAGGAAAACACTTGGGAAAACTCAGGCTGTTCCCCATTGCATCCAGGATTTTTTTCACTTCTAAAGAAAAAAATAAAATTAAAAAATAAATAAATAAATAAAACACCACACCACAAGAAAACCTTGAAAACACGGAATGCAAGTGAAACAGTGACATCTGTCTGTTTTTGTGAAGGACCTACAAGTGCTCTCACCAAGACATCCCATGCATTTTCATGTATGTGATCTCAGGAGTCATGAGAATACTTTAGTGGCCACAATATGTCTGTGTGAATGCTCATCAACAAAGGTAAGATTGGAAAGGGAACATCACACTCTGGAGTTCTTGCTAGTCATGATCTGAACATATACCATCCAGAAAGAAATAAAACATACAAAATACAGTGCACTCTCTTTAAACAAACTCTGCCTTCCAGATATGGGGAAGAAAAAAGCAGAGTGTTTTGCTTACATAAGGCAAAAGCAAAATGTAGACAGAGATCCAGAACTGGATGCCAGAGGTCTCCTGGAAGATAATACTTTTCAGCATTATTTGCATGGTGATTTGACATTATGCAATCAGAATACTTTACCTAACTACTGGATTTCACACCCTGGATTTCTTGCCCTGCTCTCCCTGTTTGCTTTTATTTTTGCAACTAACAGTCTGTGTTTAGCATCATTTAAAAACACTTACAGTGCCGTGTATCAATTCTGCAACATCATACAGGAGCAGAAACAGCCTGAAAGCAAACATGCTAGCAGCCACCACATGCATTGCTGTGGAATAAAAGCAGGAATGGCATCTCAGAGCAGTACGGGTCTCTGCAGAATAGGCTGCCTCTTCTCCTCTGCAAGACAACAGATAATTATTTAATATTCTATTAAATCATCTTTTAACAGAAGCAGGAGCTGTGAAATTAGGAGAACATAGCATAAGGCCTGGGATTCAAGAAGAAAGAGAAATCTGGGAATGAGAATATATTAGAATTTAAAAATTGTATGTGTCTTTCAGGAGCGCTTACTGGATACATCAGACTGACCTAATGCTGTTAAATAATGTGAATGCTTAAAGGTTTTCTTTGTTAATTAATTTCCTGCAGCAACAGGACTTTTGCCTTGTAATCCTTCTGCTAATTGTGACAATTTGTGGTGTTACAGAGGTACTTTCTGAAATGCAGTCCCAGGAGAGAATGAGCATTTTGAGGCTCTGACCTAGGTAGGGACCTTATCTGTTAGGGGTCTGGGAAAGTGTGAACCAATTGAGGCAGACAAGAGTTAACAGAAGGATACTGGGTGATTTAAGGGTGATCTGAATCAATTTGCAATTTGTGAAGTAATAACAGTGCCTGTGAGGCCAGATGACACAGAAACTTCAATGCCTTGAGTTGGGTGGTTGGGACCACAGGGACAAAACAGTGCTGAAGAGAGGGAGGTCTTTAGCTCCTTGCTTTTTCATTATATATAAATCTTGTAATTCCTTTTTCTCTTCAAACAGTGTATCCATAATTCAGGTTTCTAAAGCCCAGACTTAAAACCTAAAAAATGTACATTTAAATAGTATAAATAAATTAATTATATGATAAGGGTGTGAAGGTGTAGGTCCACAAGGAACTCGAGAATAGTGTTGTCTTAGCATTAATATTCAAACATATCATCACTGCTCACTTTATTTTCACTTAACTGAGTGCTGGTACAAGGGTATTTAAACTTGATCATCTTCTTCCTGGCCATAAAATGTCTCATTGCTTTTGCAGTCTTCTCTCTTCATCTTGATTTTATCTCATCTCATATTGATTTCTATTCCCTTTAAATATATAGAACCATAAAATTAAGAAATTAGGCAATCAGTAGTCCCTGGAGCACACCTTGGCTGCCAAGGAAAAGGGGTAGAAGATGTGCCTAAAAGGTTGGAAGAAAGTTAACCCTTCTTTCATATGAGGGCAATAGCCAGGGAACACGAGGTTGCAGCTACCGAGAAGAAAAATATTCTTTGCAAATTTCTTTTTATTTTGTTGAGAATCAGTGATTTATTCAACCTTCCACCTGCAACTGTTCTTCTTGTGCAGTTCTGACCAAGCAGAAACAATAATTCGTAGTCATGCAAGGCAAATAAATGTTAGAGCAACCTCAAAATTTGGGTCCATAACAAAACCCCTTTCCTATAATTTTCCCACAGTCTCCTGGTAAAGAAGTTGCACAGTTTAGCCTTCCACTGACCCACAGGCAAAAGAGATTAAAGGCCACATAAATGGGTCAAGGCCATCAGGCTAGGAGGAAAAACCTGTCTAAGCAGTGAAATTAATTATCCCAGGAACAGGTCTGTTCTGCTATGGACAGATTCTCACAGGTGTCCATCCTAGTTAGGCTTACATCCACTGCTCAGGAGGTATATGGGCACTCTCTTCTACAAATGCTATATTCACCACCTCCTAGAGTTTGTAAATCTCAGTCCTACTCCCTCCCACCTTTAAAACAGGTGTGTTAAACCAGCCTTCTTAGTGCCTCCTTGTGCAGCAGTAGTTGTATCTCTAACCCCAGTTTCAGTGCCTTTTCTCACTTCTCTGCAGCTTTGTCCTGCCTGAGGTGTGGACACCAGAATGGCACCAAAATCTCATCCCATCACAGATCTGCACAGGAGTGCAACCATTCCCTCCATCCTCTCCCACCACCTCTCCTGCTGAGCAGGCACTGCATAAGGTCCTGCAAATCACCCCTTTAAACTGTGCGTCCAAACAACTTTATGTGATTATTCCACGTCCTTCCCTCTGCTCCCTAATTCTCTTTTCTGCCCAAAGCACATGTGAAATGGCAGTTTTTTATAGCAGATCATAATACTTTTAAGCCAAGGACAATGTATGGAGAAAACACGTGAATCTTTTTTATTGGATTAGGGCCATTTCCATGTTTACCATTGGATCTTTCCCCACAAATGATCGTTTAATTAAAAACTCTTTATGATCCGGCTCCAATGCTCTCACAATAGAGCTGTACAAACAGGCCATCCTGCAATTCCCCATTCAGGGTGTTAAAGTAGAACAGATCATTAATTTTCATAAAAGCAAACCAAGACTCAAACACCCAGAAGGGAAATGCTGAAGTGCATTCTCAGTATTAGGCATATTATTTAAGTAGTAGCGAGAATAAAGGCTTAAACGAGCTACACTGGCCACAGTGTCATTACCAATACCTCCATTAATTACATCTTCATCGCACCCTAAACCCTAAAGCTTTCCATCAAGACTATTTTCTGGTTTTCCCAATTGTAAAGAGATGACAAAATGGCATATATAAGTAATAAAATCCCAAAGTAGAACATAGTGTCTTTCAAAGCCATCTTGTCACATTATTAGCAGTGGTTAATGATTTTTGGATATCCAACCCACCTGACTTTCCAAGTTTTATTTGCAGTTTTACATATGCACATACAATTATACGTTTATGCTTTATTAAGAGAGGAAAATGGAAAAGCTAACTGCCATGTGTTAATACATCACAGTCATCTAAAATCATCAGTGAATTGTAACCCACTGACAATAAATAGAAAACACAAAATTCTAGAAGAATCCACTAAAGTAAATTTGTCAGCTAAGAAAACTTGAAGTTAGGAAGATAAGCAGCAACTGCATCTAATGAAATATGAAAAGAATGCATTGCCATAGATATGGGTTGTGAAATAATACCACTAACTTTTTTTGCTTCACCCTAGGATCTTAATATTAAAGGCATTGTTTATGCAGCTACTAAATCAAGCAATATCATGATTCTGCAGGCTGGAAGAATGAATAAATCTTTGAACAGGCAGACACTAACAAGGTCAGGTTTTAATAATCTATTTTGGTACTGTGTAAAAAACCCTTACATAAAGGCTGACAGCATCGTGTGGGAGTAGTTCACATCCAATCAAGGTTCAGAATGATTTTTTTGTCCATTATCAATAGCTCTCAGGATATCTCTAGATAAAACAGGCCCTCAGCAACCTTTCTACTCTCAGATTTCTTCACCTGAAACTGTTTTCCCCTTTTATTTCCACACTTCCTATTTTATTACAAGCCTCCATTTGTCAGGCAAAAATAATTTTTCTTTAGTCTTCCACCACTGACCTTAAGTGTCACACTCCTACCAGTGTTCTCTGTGTGCTGAGAACATAATTTCATAATTTCTTGTGCCTTTTCAGACTAGATCTCCAGCAGGATGCTTTTTCTCTCTCTGTGAATAAAACAATATTGACAGAATTTTTTTTTACAGACCTACTAAAGTCTGGGCAGCCACATGTCTGACATGAATTCTAAGTTTGACCACAACTGAGTGCTTCTTGCATGCAGACATGCACCTCTGTGGCAAATAGATTGTGATACTTTGGTACTTGGTAGACTTACATTAACCACAAATACATTCTAGTAGCAATTAATCATGGATTCTTCCCCATTTTTCCTGAAACCTGTCTTTTCCCACAGTTTCACAAGGTTTTAATCAATAAAACAGAAAATTTTTACATTTCTGTGTGGATACTCAGTAATAATATCTAGCTGACAAGACCCCATTAGTGTCCCATTATTTCTCTTTGCAACATGAATATATTTGCAACATTTTTCTTTACTTTTAAGTTTTTTTAAATATTTGTCCATCCATCTCAGACAATTTAAACAAAAACCTTAAATAACATTTCAGACCTCTAACATTTTTTGACAGCTATGTTACCACACACTTATCAACGTGTATTTCTCAGCTAATTAAAAAACTGCATATAACACATCTATTACTGCAATTTTTACACCTTAATGAAAACTGACAAGAAAAAAAAATATTTTGAACCTACAACCTCAACAAATACCCTGCAAGCTGCCTTAAGGCCAGTGTTTCCATAGCAATCAAGATAGCTACTAAAATTTCTCCCTATCAGCTAGTATTATATGTTTGATTAACTTAGACCCAAAATGTTATGCTCTCTTCTTTGTTATTAAGAAAATGCTAAGGACTTGATTATTTCTTTTTGATTCACAATTTCAGTTGTCAAAGGTGGTAAAAAAAATCTTATTTTTAATAAGTTAAATTTAGAGATGTTAATAAGTAAGCTTTTTTCCACACTTAGTTCCTATTTCTTAAAATAATCTGACTTTTTAGGATTCTTGCTCATAACAGCATGCCTAATTCTCTTACTCATCTGAGACATCTGCCATTTAAAAAAGGAATAAAAACTTTCCCTAATCAAAACTAAAAAGAAACATATCTGCATATGCAAGATGAAATTAATTTAGACATATGAAGAAAGGTAAGGTTTCCCTCCTTAAGCAGTAATGATTTGTACAGAAAAAAAAATCCCCAAAACTACTTACTAGGATATCATTTTTTCCCTAAATAATTATGAACTGATTCACTCTTGTATTACTTCAGTCCCAAAATACTTTGAAATCAACTGACTTCAAAATGAGCATTATGCAGCAATGAATCACTTTATATACATATACATTGAAACCAAACTATTTCTAGATATGTGACGTTTTAATATTAAACACCCTCCTTAATGTGTGTATTTCTGTTCCTGGATATAAAAACTACCCCATGTGTGCTTTAACTAAACCTTAGAGGGTTTTTTTGTTTGTACAAGAGAGAAATTGTGAAATACCGTCAAACAATGAAGAGCTTCATTTTCTCATCTTCCCTCGTAACAACCTGCAAGTTATTCTCTGTTCTTGGTTTCACAGAGAGGAATATCTTCCTTTCCCTAAGGATCCCTTCCTTGGGCAAAGATTGTGAGGCTTTCAAATTCCATGTTTTCTTCAGTCTCTCTTCCATCTCATGAATACAGATTGTTTGACTAAAGGGTAAGGGCGTCTATTTTAAAAAAGGATGCAATTAAAGCATATGTGTGCTAACACAGAAATGAAGCACATGGGAATGACCATAAGAATACTTAAAACCTTTTGAGGTTTTATGAAAGATATTAGCAAAAGAGTGAGCTGGAATTTCTGCTGGGCTGATTTTTTTGAGTAGGTTTGCCAAGGGTAGCAGTTACAGCTAGTTAGAAATCAAGAATTATATGAGAAAAGGAAATTTTTAAAAATCCCCACGGTTGAAAATGTAGCTACTTATAAGCCACTCACTCAAGACATGCTTGATTGCACAGATAAATTCACTTTTGTATAACAAATTTAGTGTCAAATTGAAATTAAAGTTGCACTTTATTCATCCATACGTACATAAAAACATACAAAGAAAGATCCATTTTTCGAGCTGTGTTTAAGGATGACTCCAGATCCAGCCAAAAAAATCTATTTACTCAGTTTTCATATAAAATGTATCAACATGGTCTTTAGAAAAAATAAGCAGATCAAAACTTTATGCAAATCACATAACCACTGCTTGATGAAGATTTTTGCCAATGGGCATCTTAAGTTGAAGTGGATATTGGACTAAGTGCTAGAGAAGACAGGTCAAATGTGTTTTTACAAACACAAAAAGTATTATTGAGAGTGAGAGGCTTCCACTCCAGTCTCTGCACAGGGCTGGAAGCTCTCAGTGTGGCCATCCTGAGTTTTCTAGTATGAGTCAGGTTAATGTACCTCTCTAAGAAGATACTACATAGAGCATGGATCACGTGATTTATTCATAGGATACATCCTAGGACCTCTACTTTAAATTTCAGACAATCACAGTAAGGTTACAGTTCAAGAAGGATATGTGATGCATATTAAAAATATACAAGCAAACATCAAAAGGTATAAAAACTCACAACCCACAATTTAAGTAGTAGAAGCAGGTTTTTTGGTATGCACCATGACCGTTTGAAATGTCAAATAAATAGTACCCCAAAGAACAAGGCATTGATCAAATCTGAGACTTTAAAAGGAAAGATTTCTCTTGCTGAGCAGACCTTTCTGATTTATAAGGAAAGTGAATTTTTTAAAAAATCACCTTAATAGTTCGGTAGAATTGGGGAAACGAAAGAGCATCTTCAGCTGCTAAGACAAATCAACACGAGTTAATGGCATTCAACAAGAGATTTGGTTTCAGTTTTCTGATGGAGTGTTGTGCAAGTCCCTGTGCCTGATAAAGAACTTGACAAAATCAGGGTGTATAATGTAAACCGCCCAGCCCAATTCAAACATATTAAATTAGATAAAAGCCTGTACCTAGCTTAACAAAATTGAAACTGCACTTTAGCTTTTCCAGTCTGAGAAAAAATCCAGAAGAGGCAGAGGTTGCCCAGAGCTGTTGTGCACTCTCTATTCTTGGATGCTTTCAAGACTCAACTGTATAAAACCCTAAGGAACTTATTCCAGTCTTACAGCTGACCTTTCTTTCAGATGGAGGTTGTATTAGAAACTCCCTGAGGTCCCTTTCTGACCTCTGACTTCCACGTGCATATATATATTACCATTAATATTATATTACCTTTATTTTAACAGCTGCAGTGTGACAGCAGCCATAAGGATTAGCAGGAAACCCTACAAATATTTTCATGGAGTCTATTTTAAATACCATATTGTTAAAAAGCTGTAGGATAGAGCTACTACTAAATTTGCTGAAGAGTTTTTGAGCCTTTGCAGGCCAGACATGCAGCAGTCTCTGGGTTGTTAATTCAGAATACAGTTTTAGGCTTACTGAATCTACACCACAATAAAACTTTGGTACTTAAAAACAATTAAAATCATTTATATATACTCAAACTATATTTCAAAATAACTCCAAATTCTGACAATCTAAAATTATTTATAATGTTACAGTATCCAGTTTATATTTAAATGTCTTGTCTAATTAGCAAAAGAAAAACACACTATTTTCTGAACTAAGATCTTCAATCGGATCTGATCATACATTTGACAACAGGAAAAGTCAGCCTTTTAATCAGTGATCTGCAACAGCTCCACCCTTGACTGTGTTTATGGCTCACATGCAATCTGCCAGAAGGGACGTTGAACCAGCACCCAATTTTACGCAGTAAAAAACAGGGGGAGCCTCTCCAAAAAAATGTATTACTCAAAATATGTTCCATATATAGGATCAGAATACAACACCTTGATTTGTAGTGTTATTTCTATGTCCTTACGGGCATAGGAGCATGGAGAAAAAGTGCTCTGGGAAGTCACCAACTCTGATAACTAAGTTTTTACTACCCCTGTGGGTGATCAGAGAAGGACATGACAAATAATTTTCGTCTGTTAACATTCATTCAGCTGTTGCAGTTGCATTGTTGTTGATTGATCAGGAGAAAGGGTTTGAAAATGCTGAATGCCCTTTTTCACTGTGTTTTGTCAAAAGCTTTCTGAGGGTTTTAGAGTTTGCTTGGGGTCTTGTTTTTCATTATATGTCTCATATTTTACATACTACCAGTTCAGTGGGAATAACAAAGTTACCAGTGCAGCTCAGACTTCTGATGGCTCAGCAGTTTCACAGACGTTCCGAACCAGGACAGCAATACAGTGACAGGACTGCTCTGTCTTTCCTCCAATTTCTCACCTCCATATTTTGTTTTTATCCTTATTTTTTAAATTTGTGTAAAGAAGACTGCATTTTCCAACTATTTTCAGGAAATCATTCCCTCTTTGCTGCTCTGGTCCATGCTATTTTTCTACCCATGGCAAATATTCATAGCTCAATTTTCTCATTAATTTGAATGCCAATTACTCAAAACATATGCTATTACATAATATTTTTTTTCCTATTATTTAAATAAATTCCTAGCCAAAAAAAAACTTCCTTATGCCTTTTATCTTGAGAGAATACTGGGGATCCTGGAGGCACTGTGCTCATACCCAGCAAGCCTAAATGGTTTATTCAGAGCACAATACTCTTTCCAGAGCTGTCAGAAGCTCAACACTGCTATGGAATTATACTGTAGTACAAAATCCCAGAAAGTAACAGTAAAAAAAAATCATAATTAAAAGAGAGGGGGAGAGAAAAAAAATTACCTCTGAACAAGTATGAGAAAAGTACAAAGCCAACTGAAGTTTTGTGCTGGATTCAGAAGTCTTATGGATCCAGACCTCTGAAGAGAAACAATTTTCAGCTTTGTACTGCACCCACTCTGTAGTATGAAAAAAAACCACAGGCATGTTTTTAGTGCAAAATGAAACAAGGGTTATAACCACCTAAAATTGACAAGAAAAAAACAGCAGCCATAACACGAACTTAGTCTCTTCAGTATAATAGCACTACCAGAAATCCCATGGAGGTATAATTATTCCAATCAATTAAAAAAAATACTTCTAAAGTACGATATTACACTTTTTCAGATGACTGGAAAGCTGGATACAAAAAAAACATAGGCATTATTTAGCCAGTATTTTCAAGAGTGGCAAAGTTGGAGCACCAAGAGCCAAGGAAGTGCAAGACAGCCTTCATCCCCCCAAAATGAAACCAACTAAAAAGACCAAGCACACTCATTATTACCTACAAGAAAAAGAAAAAGAAAAAAAAAATAGATGTTTTCTGGTTTTCCTTTTAGCCCTGAACAATGGCCTTAAGGGGGCTATCATTTAAACTGGTGTTTTGCTGATGGCACAGAATGGTGCTGCCTTTGTTCTGGAAGGCAGAAAAAGATTTTACTCTGAATTCCCCTGACATCCCGGAACCATATTAAATGACACACTGAAACAAGAGTTACTCTGGTTTATTACTGTTCTGTGTACAGGCATGGATATACACTGGAGCAAATTAAACTAAACTTGCCTAAGGCACTTTGAATTTGAAGATCTGGAAATTACCAGCTTCTGAGTCTTCATCAGCCTTACTAATACATTAAAACTACCCTGTTCCCAGAATACTCTTGTGTTATTCACCAATATTGCATTTACAGCTGCCTCTCTCCCCTTTTTTTCTTTATGTCTATGGTTGCCTTTCTATTTCTCCACAGCCTGTGATACTCCTCCAAGGAGCAAAACATAAGAGTTGTGTATTGCTCAGGAAAATGAATCCAGCTCCTGACTCCCAGCTGTGATACAAGAGCAACCTCACACCAAGTGAGATATTTCACCTGCAAACACACCCAAGCAAAGAGAGGAAAAATAAGAGCCAGTAATTCAACATAAAATATCCACATTAAAGTGAAAATTGGAAGCATCATATGTAGACAGCTCTAACAACACCAAAAATAGTGCGGCTGAGGAAAATTACTGTGGAGAACAAAATGGCTGAGGAATATTCATATTTCCTGACCGGGTTATAGTCTCAAATGTAACACCAATGTTGGTTTTATTTTCCTCAGAAGGGTGCCTTCACTATCTTGCTTTTACACCACCAAGGTTTTTGTACTATTTCTTTTCCAGCTTATTCTATTTCCTCATGGCACTGTAAGATCCCTCCAATCCCATACACCCCACCCAGGCTGCTTCCCAGGATCCACACACCTTTCTGGGCACTGGGACTTTCTTGCTGAAGTACTGTTTATTGCATATACCAGGTCCTGTTTTACTGTCCTACTTTCTCAGCAGCTACTGAAGGTTAAATATTCTCATAAATGTTTAAGAAAATCAAAACTTGCTTTCAACAAGTGGAGGATGGTGAATAAAGGCTTAAAGCCAAAACATTTTTCATTAGATATTACTATCATATTGTCTTTGGTTCTATCAAGGAGAAAAAACAGTCAAGACACCACAAGGATTAAAACAGTCCCATGATAGGGGAAAAAATCAATTTTGTCACCTGCTAATGAGCAAATAGTTGAAAAATAAAGACAATTATGAAATCCACAGGTTTTAAACTTTTTTTTGTGTATGAGATTTAATAAAATATAATGTTTAGGGATTTTATCATAGACTTTTCTGGTTCTAGCACTGGAAGAGCTGAAGTGGGGCAGGGAATGAAAGAAGCAGTTATAAAGGTATAAGGCACTAGCTCCAACATTTGAATTAGTTTTACTTGACATAAGCCCTACAGCAAGATTCAGCCTAGAACCGCTGCTAAATTAAAATTAAATTAGGAAGTTTGTTTTCAGCAAAGATATGAACTGGTACACCTGTATTACCCAGAATTGCCTGATTGATTATGTTAATGAGATCTCACTCTCAAAAGTGCAGCAGCTCCAGCTCCTCATGTCAACTGCCCCAGCTCTTGCAGAGGTGGGGCCTGTTTGTTTGAAAGTCCATTCCAAGATTACACAAGCTCAGGAAATATTTGGAAAATCCCAAGTGTAATACACAAATTTCCAAACTGAGAAAGGCAGCAAGTTCTAGTGGGACAGATTTCCCATCTTACTGGTATCATTTATTAGTCACTGTTATCCCTCCAACCAAGAAGCTTCTCTACTACACTTTTGTTCATATTTTCTTTTTTTAAAGAATTATTTCAAGAGCATTATTATCAGAAATTATCCTGCATTTGTGAGACAATTACTGTTAGACTGACTTATGTCTAGCAGAATATTATATATGCCACATCCTTTAGGCTTTTAGAATCAACAGAGACAAGAAGGAAAAAAGTTCTCAATATATGGATTTTCAGGCTTGTTTGTAGGACCTGTATCTGTAGGACCTGCAAAAGACTAAAGATATTGACTATTTAAGTGCCTAATGGCAATACTAGCAAGCAAAGAAACCCAAAAATATATTTATTAAGTACTCAAAATTCCTTATTGGAAGTATAATCCAGTAAATGTCAAGATTAAGTGAATCCTGCACTTAACTCCTTTTTACTTTCTGAACTGGGCTTAATTTTGATTCTGTACAGAGTTATACTTCCTACTTAGTAGATATTGTCATAATATTCCATGTGGATCAGAGCAATAAATCTGTAGGGTTTACTGATTTGGGAGATTATTTTATCAAAATATTTCTTCCCTTCAAATGACATCCAAGACTCTGATTAAAAATCTCTAGGAGGGTTCTGGAAAGAGACAGGCAAAGTCTGGGATCTCCTGAGTGCTGAGTGCACTTTCATAGAAAATGCCTACAGTGATGCAATTGGATGAATGACATCTAGGAATTGTATCTATTTAAGATAGATTCTGTTCTAAGTCCATGTCAATACAAAGACACTGCATGTATGCAAACTATAAAGAGTTCTCCACGAACAACTTAAAGAGCATGTAAGTGATCAGATAAGAGAATTCCTAGGCACTAATGAGACTTTTAGCCAAGTGGAAGGAATAGCTCTTACAATAAAAATTTTCATGGCATGTGAGATGTTTCTACTATCCTAAGTAAGGTGCAAGAAATCAAATTAGACTTTCTCAGGAGGTTCGCACCCCTTCTCTGAGAAGTGGTAAGAGGTGATGTGTGCAATATCAATTATCCACCAATATGAAGTTAAAAATGTTAATTTCAATTCCTTATGATTCTAGTACTTCAAATACCACATTATTTCCCTATTTGCCAATGGATATTCATCTATTTTAAATACTACACACTTCTTCCTCCCCATCTGGAATGGGCCTTGCAGGTGCTCCAGCAGAGAGCAAAGCATGCAGGTCAGACTATAAAGAACAAAAATCCTCAGCTGATTTCACTGGCACCATCAGGATTATCTTATCTCAATAATTAATGTCATTAATTGAAAGAGTATATGCCTGTAATGCACCTCTGTGGAAGATGCTACTGTTGTATTCACAGGGTTTTTTTGGTTGGCACTTCAAGAATAATCATAATCTCAGACTGGAAAAGAGTCACTGCAGATACAATTTATTCATTACCCGCCTCTAATGAAATGGGAGTATTTACAACTCCAAGAATGTGAGGTAAAGGATTAAGGAATTGCTGCTGTTCTCTATTGCTCAGTGTGAGGGAACATGCAGTGCATGACACGAGTGATAATGAGGGCCAGGTGAAAGTTTGTGTGCTGGCAAGCAAAGATTTGTCTTGATTTCAAGAAACCATGCAAAAATAAAACCTAAAAGAATTAGCTGTCAAATCTAACAATTCAATTCTTTCCCAATGCTGACCTAAGTCACTGGAGCACAAACATCCAAAATGCTTTGTATTCTAACAAAAAAGAAGTTGTCTTATATTGCTGTGAGGACACATTCTGCCTCCTCTCAGGGAGCTTGATAGTCTCTATTTTGAGAGATCATCAAACAAACAGAACAAGTGTGTTTCTGCACCTTTACTCCTCCTCTGCATGGTAATTAAAACTGGCAGACAGAAATAATGCTCAGGTTGACTTCCTTTTTATCCAGTTCAGTTAATGAAACTGTGGTATTTTGCAAGTACCTGTCACTTTCAGATCAGAGGAAGAAATTTTGCAAAGTATCTTCATTACTCAAGAGTTCCAGAAACAATGATTAAAAATCTTGCATATTTAGGACCCTGAGTCCTGCTAACAAGGAACATGTCTTCTAAGCTTCTAAGTCAACTGGCTAATTTTGAAAAAGCTAGCCTGAGTTCAAAGTCACAATTTTTGGCCATTAAAGGATAAGAAAGCTCATAGGGTGTTCTAAGAGCAAGTGCAGGTCTCCCCCATGGTAGGGACATGCACTTCCCTTGCCAACTGGCAGGAGAGAGGCTCAGCATCCAAGCAAATCCTGCTTTGCCCCCATTCAGATCCTCCCTCTTCCATCAGACCTTGAGCAGCTCTCCATGACAACAGGACTGAATAAACACTAGGTACAAAGCTCATTTATAAATTGTGGGTGAATTTACAGCCCAAATACTGCAGAAAGGCATTTTTCCTCTCTTAACAGAACTGTGCTGTGTTTACTGAGTACATTCAGAGCAGGCCTCTTCCCCAGTAGACACAGAGGCACAGCTCCAAAGGAGTTAATGGAGTTGGACTGATTGACACCAGTGGAGAAGCCAGTTCAGGATTTGACTGGTTTCATACTAAATAGATTTCATTCAGACTTTAATTTCAGCACTCTGCAGCCTCCCTCAGGCACTCATTTGATATCCTGCATGGCTAATTTGTACTCAACATAAAATATGCATGTTTGCTGTTGTCTCCAGAACTAAAATATTCAGCCTACCCATGCATGCCAAAGTCAGTTTCCCCTGCACACTTCAGAGTCATAAGAATATGCTGTAACAGGCATACCTGTGCATTTGGGAATGCATCTGAAAAATTAGAAAAACATTTTCAAATGCTTACTGGGTCTCTAATTGCAGGCCCTGATGTGCTTACTTCGCATGCAATTGCACAGCAATTAAAAGAACCATTTGCACACCAACAAATTCTGAATTTTAGCACATTCTAATTTCAAGAACTCAAATCCCACAGGAGCAGGGCAAGAAGACTTCTTGCCTAAAGTTTTTTTTTTCTAAAATGGGGAATAGGGACTCAAGAAAGGCAAATTCAAGAACAGAAGGCCTGTGCCTGAAAGGAAAGTGGAAAAAGTGGAATGGTGGAAAAGCACATGGAAAAAATCTCTGCCAGCTCCCCTCAGGAACAGCAGCTGAGCCAGAGAAACACTGCAGTTTCAAACTGCATCATGTTTAACCTGACAGAGCCAGAGGTCCAGATACTAATGGGACATGTGGTTCACAATTAAACGAAGAGCAGCACCAGCAATCTCATCAGTGCAAAGGAGCGCCAGAAAATATTTTTTACCTTATAAATGGAGCTATCACCTGGTTGGGGGTTGATTCAACTCTTTTGCTCTTTGTGAAACACTCATGATGCGAGGGGTTTTTTGTTAATAAAAGAAGAAAGATATTGGCATATAATGAGACATACACTCTCATATTTTAAGCTGTATAACACAGATATATGTCCTGATATCTTTTATGATAACCAGGCTACAGAAATTATATCAAACCACTGTTACGGACTTAAAGAGACTTTGCACTGCAAGGCACCAAAATATCTCAGCAAGTCAACAATATTAGTATTATTATATTCCACTCTATATTCAAGCCATAGCCTACATAATTTTAACTATTAAGCAGACTGGCAGAAAGAGCCACCCAGTCTTCTCAGTATGATCTATATTTTTTTAAAAAAACAAATATTCTATGACTAATTTCTCTGTCCTGAAATAGCACAATGATGAAACCTGTGCTTTAATTGCTCTGCAGTTATAACTCTGGCTACCGCCTAGAGTTTAAAGTATTCTTTGCTATCACAGGCTCTACTGAGCATAGATCTTGCACCAGCAAAGATTTCATGTGAAGTTGAATTTTAAGTACTAGATTTGCCTGGCAAATGGAAGTCTTACTAGGAATTGAACAACTGTTCACACACAGCCTAGAACATAAAAATTCAGCTTATGAAACAAATACCTTGACAGAGTAAGAAAGAGCATGAACACACTACCACAACCAGATTTTTTCCAGAGACACCAAGTAAAGGAAAGGTATCTCCCACAAGCTAAAACCAAAAGAAATAGGTACACTTTAGATTTGTTTCAATAACAGTGCAGACTAACAAGGCACCACCTCTGGGCAAGCAGAGGCTGCTCTGGGTCTGGTCCAGGGTATGGCAGAACAAAAAACATTTCAATCATTCATTAAAAAAAACCCCAACCCTAGACTTTTCACTTTTGTCTTTAGGTAATATTTCCTACAATAGTTATGGGATTTTTCCTAATGCAGCACAATTTTTGTTTCTCAAAAGCAAAATTTTGCAACATATTTGGTAGACTTTGGGGAAGTAAAGGGCTTCACTAACAAAAAAAAAAAATATACTAAAAGCTTTCTGCTTTTGTGAGCCTATATAATTTCTGATGTAGGCCCCAAACTTTTTGGTTCAGTTGAAATAATTAAGAGTAACAAAGTTTTGTTTGCACATGACAAACGTGGATGATGAGGCTGATCCGCCTTATTTAGCCTCACAGATAAAAACACTAGGTTGCACATTAGATCTGATTTCTACATAACCATGGAACCATGAAGCCAAAGAAGTTAAATCCTGCTTAAAAGAAAGAAGGTAGGCCCAGGTTTACAAACAATAATTTGAAGGTTGCCACAGTCAGTTTTAACAGCACTGAGTGAATTTAGAAGGGTAAAATGTCTCTTTTACATAGATATGTACTACAGCACAAAAAAAGAAAAATCATCCCAAATGTAATGATTTCCAGAAAAATCAGACATGCCAAAACAATGCAGATCTTGTGCCTGAGTGAGGAGCACACTGCAAAATCCTTAATATTTTTATTAAGGGTAACACATATTTTTCAATCATGCTACAAAGTCTCAGGCATATTGCCATGGAATGAGATGCTTCAAGGACATAAACAGGTTTACCTCTTCATTTCTAGAACTCCTCCATTGTCTGGTCTTACTTACTTTTTATTTTCTCTCTGAAAAATGCATGTTCCTTTGTTTCTTAAACTAACTCTCATTTTGATGCCTAAGGAAAACAACATAAGTTGAAAACAACAAGTCAAAGTAACATCTCCGAAAACACCATCCAATAAAGTTCTGTGCAGTAAAAATAAGGCAGATATTTTGAGGCATGGTCTCAGTATACAGCCCTTTAGGCAATATTGATTTTCTCTGCAGCTTTCCTTTAAAATAAACAAATGTCCAGCACCATTGCCAGAAGACAAAAAATTCAGGCTGTTTAAGCTCATGTGGGATGGGAATAATGCACTGCATGGAAAAGAAGTCTTCTGCAAGAACTTCCTAACAGCTGCAATGGCAGGTTTATAGTAAAATAAGGTATTTGTTTGCCTGTGGACATTATGTGAGCCAGTGATTTTTGCTACTTTTTAAGTAAGTTCTGGAGAAGATCTCATTCTTGTTTCAAAAATTTGTACTCTGCCCAAAGCTGAAATTATGTATTTTTCATTAAAATAATAAAAAAAAAATAATGTACATGAAAGTGTTCAGAGGAGGGAACAAGTAACTTTCCCTGAAATACCATAGGAAGAACTGGAGTACTTGTCATTCTGCTCTATAAACAAACACCTGCTTTACAAACACCTTTGCATCAGCAAAACAATCAAACACCTTTTCCGCTATCCCAGACATCCACTGAGAGTAGATGGAGAATGATGCCAAATCAACAGGAATTCAAAAGTTGCCAAGAGCCCTCAGAGCTGAACCATGCTACATTGTGGAGTCTGACCTGAAGCAAAAAAAAAACTGCCAGTGTTTGGGATTTTTACATAGGCAGACAGAGAAGCCCACCGTGCATAAGAGATATCTCTGTCTGGCTTCTAAGACTGAGCTCATGCTTTTCACATATGAAAAGTACCTGTATTTCAGCACTGGCTGTGTTGGCGACCTCCATGAGACTTTTAGTCAAAACTTGCATATATAGCTGGGGCTTCAGAGATTATCTGATTTCTTCTCAAGAAAGAAAAAGACAGCTCTTGTTTCAATTAATATTTCAATCAATATTTCAATCTTACAGAACACAGCATAATCTAAAAAATGAAACAGGTCCCTGCAATTCCAAAAATTGAACTCAGCAATTAAAATAAAGATTAAAAACTATCATGGAATCCTTATGTGGCCGTAGCAGTATAAATACACCTCAAGATACCACAACAACACTTGCTCTTTTATTATTAAATAAAGTATCTTGTAGGCTCATAAAATGCCAGTCAATGCAGACATATTTTGGGCTTCACTCCACTCCTCTGCTCTTTCTCTTCTTCTGAGATTGTCCTACTGGGACACTAGAGGTCAGTCTCACAAAGAAAACTAACCACTACTCCAGCTTTAAATCCATGAGGAATTGTGGCACTTGGAATTTAATGCATTCAAAAGTGTCACTGGAGATGCAGCGATCACAGAATCGTAGAATATCGCGAGTTAGAAGAAACCCAGAAAGATCATGGTCCTGCACAAGACCAGCCCCAAGAATCACATGCGCCTGAGAGAACTGTGCAAACATTCATTTGACTCTTGCAGACTTGGTGCTGTGACCACCTCCCTTTCCTCCACAAAGAACAGAACAATGCTTTGGTTTCTTTGCTTGTTAAATTTAGCACTGTTGCATTTACAAAGAAATCATAATTCATAAACAACCTGATCACCTTCCTGGTGAAAATGGATGAATTTGGGCACAAGGGGAGAGCAATCCATGTCATACCAGAACTTTAACTCTTTACACTGTCCCCCAAAACAGACACATATCCAAGCCTGTACTCTACACTGGATGCATAGGTAACCACACGGATTGAAAACTGGTGCAAGGCATCACTGGAACAAGTTCAGTGTGGGGTCACTGTGTGGTTGGCATCTGCAGCACTTACCCTGTGAGGACAGACTGAGGTTGCTGGGCTTGTTCAGCTTGAAGAATTGGGTTTGGAAGAAGAACCACCACTGAGAATGTTACAAAAAGCACAGCACTGTGGGGGGATGAGGAACAAAAGGTATAAATGGAAACAGGAAAGGATACACCTGAACACAAGGAAAAACTTCATCACCTTGGGGCAGTCAAGCAGGGACAGAGGCTGCCCAGGGAAATGCAGCCTCCACTAGTAGACATTTTTAAGATGCAAATCGATAATTCTCTGAGTAGCCTGACTTCTCTGACCAGCTGACCTTGCTTTTAGCTGGAATTTGGAGTAAAGAACTCCTGAGGTCCCTTTTTACCTGAATGGCGGCTTTGAGTCTTTTCATTTCAGGATATGCTGTTTTAAAAGTTTGTGAAGGATGTTCCCTTTTTAATCTTTAATCTTAGCCATGAAATTACAGGGAGTTTCCCAAATAAGGGGCACAAAAACTAGATCTCAGTTTCAGTCCCTACTTTATTATTACTCTGTAACACAATCACTCCTATTTCAGGTTGAAAGGCTTTGCACAAAGGCAAAACCTTCTGAGAGCACTGACCCATCCTTCTCATCCTAGAGTACAGCCACAAGCACTTTAAGGTGGCAGAAGTTACTTCAGCTGAACATGACACAGGAGTTCAAGAGTCCATAGCAGCATTACACCAGATATCACGACAGGAGGTGAGGCAAAGCAATAAAACCATTAGAAAATCAATCAGCACAATATTATGGCAACTACCAGAAGAGAACTGCTGAGGCTCAAGGTGGAAAAATCTCTGTTGTGACAAAGTCAGTCATTAAAGTGTCACACAGCTAAATGCAGGGGAAGGACAGCCATGCTAAACTCTGGGAATCTCACTGCCTCCTACCACCTACTCACTTTTATTTTGCTCAGTCTAGTGGAATCATGCCTGGGGCATTTCCTTTGTTTGCTTATTTGCTTATTTTGCTGCACAGTCTTTTTGTCTCCAACCATTCCCTTCTCCCCCCTTCTCCAACCATTTGTATTTTCCATGGCAGTTTTCATGCTCAGTTAGCTCTCCTTTAGCCACAACCACTCCCAAATCTGTCACCTCCAGCTCTTGCAGAGCTAATGACCAGCAGGGACCCACAGGAATCTGCAGGTGACATCCCACATCTGTGAGCTGCAGAGACAAGCAGCAGGTCTACTGGCAGCAGTGTGACAGAGCATGTACATCCTCCAGCTGCCAGAGCCATCAAAGCAACTCCATGTTAGTGACTGTTTCCTAACGTAAGGTCTGCATTTTTAGTTTCATGACTTGATTAAAATAAAGGCGGAAGAGAAACAAAAATAGGGATAAGGCTAAATGGCATTATTTTCAGGAGCTGCATGCATCTAAATTAGGGCATGAGAAAAAGGATGGCAAACGGGTGAATGATATTTTATCCTCAAATAGCAATAGAGAACATCACTGCAACTTCTAGCAAAAAGTAATGAAATGCATAATGTATTTCTATCCTCTATATGTCACTGGGGGGGGAAAAAAAAACAATACAAATGTATTGCAGACACAGGAACACACATCACTTAAAGAATTACCAGTTGTTTTATAAGGAAACTGTACTTTTAGAAAAGCAGAAAATCTTTGGGCTTGTTGAGTTTTGGGGTTTTTTTCTCCTTTTTAGTGCCTTCTTCCCTCGTTTTACAAAAGCTTATTATTTAAACTAGGCATTTGGGATCTGTACTGGGGATCAGAGACATGAAAGCACAGCTTCAGTGAGGCTGAAGTTCCTGAAATCCTCTGCCAAGCTGGATCTTACTGAACCTGTCACAAGGAACAAAACCAGCATAATTGTGTCCCAGTAAGAAATTGCCTCCATAATCAGTTCCAGCACACACAGTAGGATCATCTTAGGAGGAAGGCTAAGAAATAGCTGTGGAAGTAGAGGGAAAGGAAGACAGACAGGAAAGAGCTACAAAGGACGCTTCCTCCCTCCCTGCATCATTTAAGCCATGTATTTATGAAACACAGTGAAGGTCTAATTATGTTAGCTTGAAATGAACACTTATGTGCAATTAGCCACAATTTCAAGCTGGAGGGAACAATTATTTTTATTGCTGCTAATTAACTTACAGGATGCAGTGTAAGATTTCTTTTTCCCTAATTCTAACAAAGCAGCCTCAGCCACTTCATTACTTTCCTCTTTTAATATGGCAGGTTTCAGCCCTGCATTCTCTGCTGCTCATCACAGTCTCATTCCACTTATTTTTTTGCTTTCATTAATTCTTTGGAATTTTCCAGTTGTGTAATTTCTGTCCATATCACAAACATAGCAAAGCAAAGTACTTAAGCATTTTGTTAAGGTTTGTAGTACCACTAACTTGAATGGGCTCCTCAGAACTGGTTTACAAAAAATTTCATTTCAGCAGATATTTTCTTGACTTTTTTTTTTCTTTTTCTCATTTATTATTTTCATTTTCACCCTCAGGCATTTTATTCATGTTAAAGAATTAAAAAAAAAAAAAAAACTTTT
>VYXD01010660.1:0-15870 GCA_013397195.1 Hylia prasina
TATGGAGGGCAGCTGGAATGCAGAGTGTGGGTAATATTCTCTTGCCTGTGTCTTCCAAAGAAGTTTTTCTTCTATCCCTCTCCGCACTGTAGCAAGGGGCCCCCAAAGGCCTAAGGAGATTTCTGGGGTCACCCAGAAATCTCTTGCAGGCCTTGGGACATCAGGGTAGGGGCAGAAGCATCCCTGGGGTGCTCAGACAGACCCACAGAATTGCTGGGTCGTAGAAGCTGCCACTGAAGGCAGCCAAAACCAACCAGCAAGGCTTTTTCATCCTATCAGCTCCCAGCTGCATCTGATGGTGACTGATCCTGGCAGCACCTTTGAAATAAACTTCTTAAAGGGTCTTGATGTCTGAGTTTGCCCCTACAGATAGAACCCACAGCAGTTTTCATGTTGATGCATCAAGGAAGAACAGCGTGAGGGTTTCTGTGCTGATAGTGTTGATGTCCCATGTACAAAGGAACAGCAGCTGTGACCACAATTCTCTGCATTAACACTGGATGGAGGAGCCACAGCTCTTCCTCACAGGGTCATCTCTATCTCAGGGGGGACTGAGTTGAAAATCATCTACATGTCAGGCTGATTTGTGGTTGTCTCAGGACATTTTGCAGAGCTCTTCAGAGTTTTTCACTTTTAACTGCCCAAGCTTAGAAAACACACACCCGTGGACTCTGTAGTGAGCAGTACTCATGCACATGATTGAAAAAGTAATCCAAAGCAAAGAAAGAGCAATAAATACTGAAAGAATAAATACTGAACCAAAATAGTTACATTAGTGATGCAGTCGGACACGAAATGATCACACAGAGACCTGGAATCTTTTGAGATGCAGCGCTGAGCCGAAAAAGAGGCCTTTGTTTATTAATTTCCAAATATATACTTTTATCAAGGTGACAATGGATTGGAAGGTGAAATTCCCACCTCTCAACCACATTGGTCAATCAGACTATCAATCACATTCTCCTCCCATTTGAAGGAATGCAAACACTGGCCATATTTACAAAAAACAATTCTTTGTTTATGTTAAAAGGCATGGGAAAGTGAGAAACTCTGACTCCAATATGAAACATCAGAAGGCTAAGAAAATTCTGGGTGACACATTAGTAAATGGGAAATGTGTTTAGAGAGTGGGTTTCTTATTCCAGAAAGCCATGAGACAGCAAACCTTGAATAATTCACCAGTTCAAGAATGTATCAGCAGTGCCACTTGTTCAGAGGGATCAAAGAACGAAGGAACCATTCCTCTGCTCTGCTTGGAGTTACACTCACTAATGATGAAATATGTGGGGGAAAGCCAAAGCTGTAAAATAAATAAAATAAATTCCACAGCTGAGGCCAACACTACACTGACATTCTAAGTAAATATAATTAATATTTATATATTAATGTTAGGCAGCACAAAGGTGCTGCTGGAGGTGGGGGGTGTGTAGCTTTGAATTACGCATGAACCCAGAGAGGAGCAGCCTCTGGCAGGAGCTCAGACTCCATCCACAAAGGATAAACTTTTCTCCCTGCCTGCTTCCCCTTTCTAGCAACCTGCACTTGAAGGAAAATGCACCTTTACTTATTCCCTAGCACATGAACTCACCTTCATGGAAACAATCTCCCCATTCCACTACCCACACTTGAGGAATTGTTTTTTTTTTTTCTCCTGTTCATCAGTGCAAAAGTGGAAATTTTCTTGGAAAGCAAAGAAAACTGGCAATTTTGGTGCAGGTTGTGGTGGCAATGGGCCATCAGCGAGGACTGCAGGCTTTGAGTATAGAACTTGTCAGGTTCTCAACATATAAATGATCAGCTCTATTCATCTTTCCCTCAGTTGGCCCTTTCAGCCATCAGACATATTGTTGCAGATAAAATGGTGGTTGAGAGTGTTTTTATTTTTTGTGTGGTTTTTTTTTTTTTGCAATATATATCTTTTCCTTCTTCATGTTCTACTGTTCTTTCCCCAGAGGTTTTGGAGGTTTGTAGGTTTTTTTAGCAGAGCTTGGCACTAAAGCTCCTATCACATATTTTTAAGTCAAATTCTCACATCTTTGTATTACCCTGCCTGGCAGATGGACCTAAACCATTTTTTCCCCCCTCTAACAAGTAATTAGGCTTTCTGAGGAGTTGCTACTTCATGAGATTCCCATGGGGCAAGCAGTTACTTGGGATCAGGCTCACCTGGACCACACTCACCAATGGTCACGGTGTTATTTTACAGCTTTGGCTTTCTCCAGGGTCATAAACACCAAGGGCTGGAGCCCCTCGGCTTTTGTTTGGGCTGGGGCATAAATGTGCTGTTGAAAACACAATCAATGAGAATACAAGTGCTTTTTAACTTCATTTCTTTAATGTTTTTAAAATTAGGAATAAAAAAATTAAAATGAACAGACATTCTTCATATTCTTCAAGCACAAAAATCAGAAAACACTCATCTGTGCCTTCCCTGTTGGGAGAAAAATGGGTAAAAAGTCCTCAGGCATCTTTTGCATGCCAGAAAAATCCTCCTGTGAAGCTGTTGTACACTTCAATATACTCTAAGTCACCTTTCACATACTGTGGGGAAAAAAAATTAAATGAGTGTGGTCATGATGGCCAATAAAATACAACCTGTTTCTTCTGGGTTGTTTCCCAGCCTGCCTGTTAGACAAGGCTTTAGCTTCACAAATTGCTTGAAAGACTGTGAAGAGAATCTGCCAGATCATTTGCTCAGAGAAGGGCTGGTGCAAAAAAAAAAACCCAAAACAAAACAAAATCAGGCAGGGTAGGAAGTGGTGAGGTTTTCATTTGGCTGGTTCGTGGAATTGTACAGACACTTCACACTCAGCTTTTTGCATCAACTTTTGCCTTTTACTTCCAAGTTGGGCACCAGTTTTTGCTCTTCCAATCAGAACCTCCCTTATTTCCCATCTGGGACATTAATTTTCACCTAAATTCTGTTTTCATGCCTGGGCTGCTGCTTTATCCACAGGATCTGAGGTTTCTGTTTGCTGCTGAGGGCTGGCTCAGCTTGCAGACTTCTTGGCCTTTGAAGAGTTTCATGAGCAAACTCCTTCCTTCCCACTGTGTTTAACATTAACCTCATCCCTCCAGAGGTGTGGAAGAGAAAACAGCCCCTCGCAAGAGGAGGAGAAATGGCCAGGGAATCGCTGGGGAAAGCAACGTGCTCTTTGTGCCGAGGAGCCTGGCGAAATCTGAAGGTCTGGGGAAGGAAAATATGCAGGAATGTCACGTTCCCTGTAATTACAGTGCAGAGCAGCTCTCCCTGTTAATGGGCTGGCATTAGAGGAGAGCTGGGTGCCCAGGATAAGCTGAAGCCCATGGATCAAACACCAGGGGTAATAAATCAACATCTGGCCTTTGGTGGCTCAGCAGATGAGCAGGAGAAGCTACTTAGGATGAAAAAACACCCCCGAGCAGGGAGATCTCCAGATCCATCTCCATCTGTGCCTGACAGGTCAGGAGAGGAGATTGGCTTTTCATTTATATTCAGTGAGAAAGAAAATTATACACCCACCCTCCATTAGCTCCCTCCAAAGCAAAGTGCCTGTTGACCCACCCAAAGCCAGCACTAAGTGCTGATTTCCCAAAGTCTGCCTAATTACTGGGGGTCTAATTTCAGATGACACAGCACAGCCCTCCCAGTGAGTCTGGGAGCTGCAAGCCCAGCTCATCCTCACCACAAGGCACAGGGGATCCAAAAATCCTTGTTTTTTCGTCAAATATCCCAACTTGGAAGAGACTTATAATGATTACGAGATGCTTTGGTGTGTTTTTCAACAACTTTTTGGCTCTTGGACTACCTGGAAGGAAAGGCACAGAGAACAACCAGCCAGGGTGACAAAGAAGGACAGATTTGGAAGGCCATTGTCACAGTCACCCAATTTTACCCTTTTTGATAAGGATCACCCAGAAAAACACTGCCCGTGCATGAGGAAACACAAGCCCTGCTCAGCAAAAGCGTGAAACAAACTCTTCTGTGCCTCCTCTTCCCCACGCTCCAAACTTGGCACATCCTCTTTATTTAACAAATTGCAGCCACAGAACCATTTAGGTTGGAAAAACCCTCCAAGGACACCGAGTCCAACCATTCCCCAGGACTGCCAAGGCCACCACTAACCCACATCCCCAAGGGCAGCATCCACTGCATTAAAATGTCTAGGTTTGAGTACAGTTCCAGAGGATTTTCCCCCAAAGTTAAGTATTTTATATCCACAATAATTTAGTGTAGTCAGCCTTTGGGCAATGCCATCAAAACTAGGGACACAAATGGGTGGAAATGAGAGCTCCTCCAGGATTATCCCAAATACTTCTCTGTGGAGGTGTCACCTTTGCTGGGTTTTCCTCCCTTTCTGAGGGGGATCTCAGGGGCAGTTGGAGTCTTGGATAAACAGACCTTGGGCTGGGCCAGTCTGGGAATTTTATGTTCCTGTGCTGGCAGAAACCTGTGATCTCAGCAGCAGAATTAAGTGTTGCTCAGTTCAAAGGTGAGGGGAGCTGGCTTGTGTTCAAAACTCCTCAAACTAGGTTTGTGACAGGGAAAGGTTTGGAGTGGAAGTGATGGAGGGGCTTTGGGCAGGGGATGGAGAGCAAGAGAGAGTGGGAGATCCCTGGGCTGGCAGATTGTGCAAACCATGACCTGCAGGCGGTGGGGCCAGTGCCCAGGGAGGGGATGGCACTGCTGATTCCTCCCGTGGAACCCCAGCTCCCAGCAAAGCCAAAGGGATCCCTGAATGCAGCTTCGTCTTCCAGGAATCCCAGCCAGAGTAGCCAGTCACGGGGAGAGATAAGTGACAGCAGGGCCACACCTGCCCTGGAAATAACCCCCTCCTTGGAACCTCCTTTTCCTAGTGCAAAACTACTCTCAACTGTGAAATTGAGCCCAGGGGAAGCCATTCCTGCTGGATGGATCCAGCATCGTTCACAGCAGCTCTCTGTGCCTCAGCCTTGTCACCTGCCTCTGCCTGGTGGAGGATTACAACCTCAATGCCAACGTTGTTGCACTGCAGCTCTTACAGGATCTGAGGAATTATTATCCCCCCTCAGTTAGGTAATGAGGATCTCAGGCTCCCTGAGCAGGAGATAGATTTTCTCTGCAGGCTGGGTGTCTTCATCAGTTGTTAATCTGTAGGAACATGTGTGGTCACATCAGAAAAACACCCCTGATGAGGATGTCTGGACATCTTTATGAGCAGAGCTGACATGTTCAGCCGGAAATCTCTCTTGACTTGACCTCCACAAAATACATCACACTGCCAGCAAACCCAGGACCCAGCCTGAGGTTTCATCAACTAAGAGAGAAGTGAACAGTCCTCAAAAGCTCACCCAAAGCCTGTTTGGGCTGTGTCCTGGATGGGGAGGCTGCAGAGCAGGACTTGGGGTGACATCTGCCTTCAGCTCATCAGTAAATGTGTTTGATAACAGCCCATCCTACATGGTGTGCAGCACCCTCTGAGCAAGCTCTGCCACATCCCTGGAGCTGGTTGTGTGCAGCAGATAGAGCCCAAAACAAGGCTAAAAAAAACCTCAGTTCGATGGGGAAGACAAAAGCTGCTGAGGCAGGAGGCGTGTGGTCCATGCTGCTGCTCCTAGACCTTCCCTGAAACAGCAGGAAAAGGAGTGGGTGTGGAAGGAGCAATAACCGGAGACTACACAGCTTTGAATTTATACTGATTAGTGAGCCCTTTTCCCATCAGAAGGAAAATCACACACCAGCAGCCCTGGCAGACACAAAAATCCAACAGGCTTTTCAGCCCAGCCCGTGGCATCTCTTTGACAACTCAAACCCGCATGTTTTTGTGAAGATTTTGTAAACATGCAGAAATCTGATGCCAGAAAGAGCCCAAGTTGGTGAGGCCCTGGCACAGGGTGCCCGGAGAAGCTGTGGCTGCCCTGGCAGCGTCCAAGGCCAGGCTGGACAGACCTTGGAGCAGCCTGGGATAGTGGGAGGTGTCCCTGCCCATGGCAGGGGGTGGGACAAGATGAGCTTTAAGGTCCTTTCCCACCCAAACCATTCCATGATTCTGTGATTGACATTTGGGCCTCCCATGGGAGCTGTGTTTGAGCAGAGGAGCATGTCCCTGTGAGCACCACAAGAATCAGAAGGAGCAGCAGCCACTCCTCCAACCCCAGGGTGCTGCCCAGCCTCAGATCCACCTGCCCCAGGAGCTGATTGGGAAGCTCCTGCAGGAACACATGCAAGAACTGCTGAGAATTGGGCAAGTTGCTTTTTCACTTCATTTTGCCCAGAGTGAGGGGGAAGGAGCTTTCCCACCAAATGTGTTGTGATCCAGCACTGTGCCTGGGGGTTGTCAGCTCCCAAACCTGGGGGCTTTGGGTGATTCCTTAGTAATGCTGGAGGAGACACATCCTGAGGTCTCCTGTGGTAGCTGGGCTTCCACCTGCAGCATCCTGCCTTGTGACAGCACAGAACCTCCAGTCTCAGTGCCTCCCCTCCCCAGCTCTGAGCCAGGTTTTGTAGCATCAGGCGTTGGCAAACTTGGTGGGGTGTTTTCTGGAGCATTCTCAGACCTTCAGGCAAGAGGGAAATGCAGAGCACATCTCTCACCTGCCAGTTCCCAGTGACTTGAATGCTTTGCTAACAGAGCAGTGTCAGTTACAGTCCAGGATACATTTCCATCCATCACACAATCCCAGAAGGTGGCAAACATCCAATACTTGGGACAGCTGGAAGGCTGGGAAAGACCCAGAACCCAGGGCAAGACAAGGCAACTTAATCGCTTGGCTTTACAGAACAGGATATTGAAGGTATGGAGAACACATCTGTTCTCAGAGGAGCTGAAGGGCACCCCAGCCCCACATGGGCTGCTCACCCTCTCTCCTCTGCTTCCCCAGGGTGGCTGGAGATGCCCCTGGGCTGGGAGGAGCAAGGGCTCAGCCTTCACACTCGGGACAGAGGCACTTATCCCTCGGAGAGACTGCAAATGTGTTTTGGCAAATGCCCCTGGGAATTCTGGGGGCCACCCTGAGCTGGCAAAGCACTGCCACAGCCCTGGGGAGCACTTGAGCAGCTGGTGGGAGGCTCTGATGAAAATATCCCTTAGTGATTCCACCTGGGATTAACCCTGACCCTGCCCATCTTAATGATGATTAAGCTAAATGACAATTAGCCATGTTTTCACCTGGAGGGGGTCAGCAGGGACACCTTCCACTATCCCAGGCTGCTCCAAGCCCCATATCCAACCTGGCCTTAGACACTTCCAGGGATCCAGGGCAGCCACAGCTGCTCTGGGCACCCTGTGCCAGGGCCTCCTCACCCTCCCAGGGAACAATTCCTTCCCAATTTCCCATCCATCCCTGCCCTCTGGCAGTGGGAATCCATTCCCTGTGTCCTGTCCCTCCATCCCTTGTCCCCCAAGTCCCTCTCCAGCTCTCCTGGAGCCCCTTTAGGCCCTGGCAGGGGCTCTGAGCTCTCCCTGGAGCCTTCCCTTCTCCAGGTGAACACCCCCAGCTCTCCCAGCCTGGCCCCAGAGTAGAGGGGCTCCAGCCCTTGGGGCATCTCCGTGGCCTCCTCTGGACTCTCTCCAGCAGCTCCAACCAGGTTTTCCTTGTTCTGCAGTCCCAGAGTTGGTAATAGCAGAAATTGCAACCATGGTCCTACCAGGCAGGCAGGAAATAAAAGACACATCCTTTTACCTGCTCCTTGAATTCCTGGTGCCGGGGTTGGCTGAACCCCGACTTGGAATATGGATATTGCCCTGCCTGCCAGAGCCCTTCGGCAGAGCACGGGGACAAAGAGCCCAGCCCCGGGGCAGGATGTCAATAGAGATGAGTTTCAGAGAAGTTCTTGATCTTATCGTTTAAACCTTCCGGCTTTAAAGGAATCCACATGGAAACCGAGACCTGGGAGAGCTGGTCAGCTTTGAATCCAGGTTTGCATGCCAAGTGCCTGGGGGCTCGCTGGAGGGACGGCAGCTGTTGAGGGCTCTGAGTAAGTGCCAAATCCAATAGTGCCTTTCTGAGCTGGGAACACTCATTTGTCACGGGCATGTGGTGACGTGGAGAAACACGGCTTGGGAGTGACCTTTGCTGTGTGATGGAGTGGGGTCCCCGGCTGTCATCGCCACAGGGGATGGAAACAAGCTGGAAATGGGATGGAAATGGATGCTCCCGTTCTGCAAACGCTCAGCAAAACCCCAAGAGCTTCCTCAGGGGCAGCACTGGAGAGGGCTCAGTCGCAGGGAGCCGTGTCCCTCCTCACGCTGCTTCCCGGGCACTCACATGCTGATGGATTTCTTTACCTGGTAACGCTCCCACAGCCTTTTCGGGGAAGTTTGCTGCATAACTGGGAGTCAGGACGTGTTGATGAGCGCTTCTGTTCTGCGAATTGCTCTTGGATGGGGAGCAAAGCACCTTGATTAGCAGATCCTGCAATAATACACACGGATGAATTCCTCCATCAATAATGGATAGATAAAGTGAAAGCTGCCGTCAGGAGGTGTTGCTGCTGTTTGCAGTGCTCCGGGAAAGGGATTTAGCCCTGAGGGTCTCTCTGGCTGGGTGTTTATCCCTTAGTGACCCTGGCCTTTCTCCCAGGGGACATGGCACAGGACCAGAGGAAACGACATCCAATTGCACCAGAGGAGGTTTAGGTTGGATATTGGGAAAATGTCTTCATTGGAAGAATGATCAGGTGCTGGAACAGGCTGCTGAGAGCAGTGGTGGAGTCACCATCCATGGAAGTGTCCCAAAAACTTGTGTGGTGTTTTAGGGACATGGGTTAATCATGGACCTAGCAGTGCTGCCTCATTGGACTCAATGATCTCAGAGGGCTTTTCCAACCTAAACAATTCCATGATTTTCCCATGCAGGACCCGGGAGGATGCTCTCCTCTCCCTGAGCACCCCTACAGCTCTCAGGTTGTCCAAGAAGCACCAACAGCTTCAATACCTGAGAACATTCAGGGACAATTTTCCCAGCTCTGATGGTGAACATCACCTTTAATAAATAAATAAATTTACCATTTGTGTGTCCTTGGTGACAGCTGTGTCCCAAGCCCACCCTGACAGGACAGCAGCTGTTGGGAGTGGGGTGCTGTCCCAGCCGGGCCTCTGTGGCTCCAGCTGGCTCTGAGCACCCCATGGATTGGGATCTGCCCCAGCTGAGCCTGGAGCGCTGCAGTCACTATGGAGACCTGCCTGAAATGCATCAATATGGAGAGGAACAGCTCGTTCCTCATGTCCCCATTCAAGGGACATGGGAGAAAATCCCATCCAGATGGACCACACCGGGACAATAACGTCTGGAGTTTCGTGATTCCTCTCTAGGCAATGGGCTCTCCCCCAAATCCAGCATCCTTGTGGGATGAGCCCACCCCATGCTCCTGCTGCCATTAGATGGATTCACACAGGGAGATCTGTGGGGTGCAGACGTGCACTGTTTATCTGGGAAGGGGGACATGGATGATTTCATGGAATCATCCTCCATGAGTGCCCCAGGGCTGAGTGATCATGGAAGGGTTTGGGTTGAAGGGCCCTTACAGCCCATTCAGTGCCACCCCCTGCCATGGGCAGAGACACCTTCCACCATCCCAGGCTGCTCCAAGCCCCATCCAGTCTGGCCTTGGACACTTCCAGGGATCCAGAGGCAGCCACAGTTTCTCTGGGCACTCTGTGTCGGGGCCTCAGCACCCTCCTAGGGAACAATTCCTTCCCAATATCCCCTCTATCCCTGCCCTCTGGTAGTGGGAAGCCATTCCCTGTGTCCTGTCCCTCCAGGCCCTTGTCCAAAGTTCATAATCTGTTAATGAGCAAACACCTCTGTGTTGGCTCGTGCTGGAAGCACCTGAGGGCTCATTTTCCCCCCAAACAGCAAATCCTTACTCTGGGCTGCTCCACCACGGTGTTGTCACTTGGAATAACCAGACACTGCCTGCATCAGTGAAACCACAGCTGTGACTGCTCATCTGTCTGAGCCCTGTGTCTGCTCCCAGCCCACTGCAGCAGCTTCGAGGCAAACATCTTATTTTTGCAAAATAAATGTGTCTTCTGGTGCATTCAGTCAGTTTTGGGGGATGAAGCCCACCCTGCTGCAGGGCAGGGCCGGCACCAGCACTGCAGCAGGAGGGAAGCACAGCTGCACTGGGAGGGACGTGGGAGCCTGGAAGCGCTGCACTGCTGGTGATTTGGGGGGCCCCAGGGGAATCTCCCCCGCTCCACTGATGGCAAACCCCAGCCCTGCCCCCAGCACCGACTCCTCCCTCCCCACTGCCCGTGGGGAGAGGAGGCAGCATGGCCCAGCCACCAGGCTTGTCCCTGCCCTTGCAATTCCCCTGGCTGGGTGACGGGACCCATGGATGTCACGGGCTGTGTCCCTGTGCTGGATCCAGTTCTGTCCCCAGGCCCTCCTTGTCCCCAGGGGAGGGTGGCTGTCACCTTGCAGCACCCAGCCCAGGGGACAGCCAGAGGGACACCGAGCCTGAGGTGAAGGCCATTCCCTGGGGCTGTGTGATGGGAGGGACAGGGGCTCTGGGGGAGACTGTGACCCACAGTTTGAGGGCTGGACCCCCATCCCTGTCCCCACGTGACGCGGCTGGGGACCCTCAGTGGGGCTGGACCTGGACCCCCATCCCTGTGTGATTCCCGAGGGGCTCCGTGGGTCCGTGCTGAAGCTCCGCGGACGCGGGGACAGCGGCGCCGGGACCCCCCGAGTCCCACGGGGCGTCCGGAGCCCCGGGAGGCGGTGCCGCCGCCGACCCCCCCCTAAGCCCCCCCAAACCTTCCNACCTCCCTCCCGTCGGGGCACGGCGCTGGCAGGAGGCGGCTCCGCCGCAGACGCCGCTCGGTCACCGCCGCGTTCACCTCGCGGAGCCGGGGCTGCCGTGACACCGGGAATAGCGGGAGCACCGGGACATCGGGAGCCGGGTAAGCGGGCGGAGGAAGTGGCGGAGCGCCGGGACCCCCGCACCCACCCAGCTGGGGACCCTCGTGGGGGACAAACCGGGCGGTCCGGGCTGGGGTCGTCCAGCCTGGAGCGATGGGGAGCCCCGGGGGTGACTGAGCCGCTCCTCCCCCCTGCCCCCGGCCGGGCTGGGAGGGGTCTCGGCCAGCAGGATCGGGCGGGACGCGATGGGCGCAGCTGGTACGGGGGTCCCAGCCTGGCCGGGGGTGGGGGCTCAGGGGACCCCAGAGAGTTCTCGCCGCCTCCTGTCCCTGCAGCCCCTTCCCGGGTCACCCAGGGGCGCCAGCCACCTGATGGGTGGCAGCGGTGGCACTGGGGCTGTCACGTCGGCTGTCACGGTGGCGTTTGCTCCCCTCGGGGCTGGCAGCCGTGGGTGGAAGCTGACCAGGCTCATCCAGGACGCGTGAGGCATTTACACCCTGGCTGCTCGGCCTGGTGCTCCCAGGTTTTGGCTCCGGCTTGGGAAGCACATCTCTGCCTCCGCCGGGTGCGGGTGGCTGGCTGAGCTGAGCCATCCCCGTTCCTTCACCTCTCACCAGGATCGGGGTCCCCGGCCCAGCCCGAGGCTCACCCCGGCACTGGGAGCACTGGTCAGGCTGGGAACAGCCATGAGGGACGTGCTTGGAGCCGGATCCCTGCGGAGCCTTGTCCAACTTGCCTGGATGTGCCTGTTCTCCTCCGTGCCGGTGAGGGCCGGGCTGGGGGTGCAGCGGGGTTGGCACTGCCGGGCTCTCACCCCTGCGGGGCGGCTCCATCCCGGCCCCGGGGTGTGGCAGCAGGTCCTGGGGGCAGTCAAGGCGCTGGGGCTGGAGCCTCTGACCCAGCTCTGGGCTTGCAGCACGGCGGGGCCAAGGTGCTGGAGAGAACCTTCGAGGAGTGGCTGCGGTACCGTGACGAGTGCCTGAGGAGGATGGAGAGCGAGCCCTACCCAGCAGGTACCCGGCCGTGCCCAACTCGGGGCAACAGAACCAGGGCTGGGGTTTGTCCCTCCTCCAGCATCCTCTGCTCTGGTCACCCATGCAGGGTGAGCCAAGGGACTGACAAGGACCTGCACATCTCAGATGGGATACCCAGAGCTGGGATGTCCTGGGGGGCTGAGGCTGCTGTGGGGCACCTGGGCCCATTTCAGGGTGACATCAGCACCCTCAGAGGTGCTGGGGTAGCAGGGCTTGATATGTCTGTGCCAGCAGCGTCTGACCACTGGCTTTCGCTGCCCCTTCCCTTGGAAGGGCTGTTCTGTAACAGGACATTTGACATGTATGCCTGCTGGCCCGACGGGAGCCCCGGCACCGCCGTCAACGTCTCCTGCCCCTTCTACCTGCCCTGGTTTGAGAAAGGTGAGGATGCCCTCCTGCCATCCCGGAGCTGGCAGCCAGGGCTGAGCCGTTCTGGGGGTGGAGAGGCTCTCAGGGTTCCCCTCCCTTCGCCTGACAGGGGCAGAGGGACCCATGAAGGGACCTGGGGTAAGGGGACACCTGGGGCTCGGAGCAGAGCCAGCCCGTGCCCGCTCCCTGCCTACCCTGGAACAGGGCACTGAGCAGGGTCAGATCCATCATCCCAGAGAGGGGCTTGGGGGAGCCTGGGGGACTGTGCCGGTGCTTCGTGTCTGCAGTGAAACACGGGCTGGTGAGCCGCAGGTGTGGCACCGACGGCCAGTGGGTGACAGTGAACGGCAGCCAGCCCTGGAGGGACTACTCCCAGTGTGAGGATGAGCTGGAGGTCACTGCTGAGGAGGTGGGACCCTGGCTGGGACCCCAGGGATGGCCAGGGCAGCCTGGCCGGGGGTGGACACGCACCCACCTGGGCTCCCCGGCGCTGTGCTCACCTGCAGGAAGGCGCCCGTCGGCTCATGGTCAGCTTCAAGGTGCTCTACACCGTGGGGTACTCGCTGTCACTGCTCACCCTCATCTCCGCCCTGCTCGTCCTCACCGTGTGCAGGTAGGACACGGCCCCGCCCCCGCTCCCTCGGCGCTGTGCCGGCCCCGCCTGACCCCGGCTCCTGCAGGAACCTGCGCTGCACCAGGAATTACATCCACGCCAACCTGTTCGCCTCCTTCGGCCTGCGGGCCACCTCGGTGATGGTGAAGGACGCGCTGCTGGAGCGGCGCTGGGGCGTGGAGCTGGTGCAGGTGGCTGACTGGGAGGCTCTGCTGAGCCACGAGGCAAGTGCCGGGCTGGTGGCAGCGTGGGGACCCTCGCCCAGGGCAGGGCTGTAGGGGGCTCGGTGCCCACACAGCCCCAGACACCCTCTGGGTGCGTCCTTGGGGTGCCAGTGGTGCCCCGTGCGCCTCATGGATGAGCTCTTGGGGTAGCTGTGCATAGTCCCGGGGTGCCCACCCACCCGGTGGACGCTTTTGGGGGGGCCTGTGCTGCCCGTGACCAGTGGGTGAACTCTTGGGATACCTGTGCACCTGCTGGGTGAGCTCTGGGCCTGAGGGATGAGCCCTTGGTGCCACCCATGCCCCTGATGGGTGAGGTCTGGGGGTTCTCTGGGTGAGCTCTCTGGGCACCCGTGGCCCCATGGAGGAGCTCCCAGGATTCTTGGGGTGCCTGTGTGACACCATACATCTGACGTATGAGCTCTTGGGGCACCTTGGATCGAGCTCTCAGAGTGCTTGGGGTGCCTGTGCAGCAGCACAGCCCCGGGGGATGAGCTCCTGGGGTGCCTGGTCCCTGTGGGTGAGCCGTGGGGTGCCCAGACAGCCCCACGGTGGCTCTCCCATGGCAGGCAGCACTGGGGTGCCGCGCAGCGCAGGTGCTGATGCAGTACTGCATCCTGGCCAACCACTACTGGTTCCTGGTGGAAGCTGTCTACCTCTACAAGCTGCTCATCGGCGCCGTGTTCTCCGAGAAGAATTACTACAGGCTCTACCTCTACCTGGGCTGGGGTAGGGGCCGCCCGGGCGCGCGGCGGGGACGGGGACAGTGCCCGGGGTCGGGGACACCGCGGTCCCAGCCGGCCCAGGAGGGTGTGGGGTGGGGCTCTGCCACCCCGGGTGTCCCCCCCAACGCGGGGGAGGTTTCTCAGCTCAGGAGGGTGCTTGGTTTTACAGGGTTTGCTGTGTGACTTGCAGGGACCCCCGTGGTGTTTGTGGTGCCCTGGATGGCTGCAAAGTACCTGAAGGAGAATGCGGAGTGAGTGGGGATGGATGGAGGGAGGGAGGGAGGGAGGGAGGGATGGAGGGGAGTCCTGCTGGGATGCTCAGAGGCTGCTGCGGGGCCCTGAGCCNCTCAGAGGCTGCTGAGGGTCCCTGAGCCACGTGGCTGTGTCTGGAGAGCTTTGGATGACGCTGCCCCCAGCAGAGGGTGATGGTGCTGCTCTCGGTGCCCCCTGGCAGGTGCTGGGCGCTGAACGAGAACATGGCGTACTGGTGGATCATCCGCATCCCCATCCTGCTCGCCTCCCTGGTAGGGAACAGCTGCCAGCCCTGGGACAGTTGGACAGCAGCGGCTCAGCCCCTGGCTCCCGGCCATGGGCAGGGCTGTGATCCCCAGGGAAGCTTCCAGCAGAGGCCAGGGGGGAGATTTGGCCTGCAGGGACCAGCCGAATGCACAGGGGGTTCAGCAATTTGCTGACCCTCTGGTTTTAGGGGTGCATGAGGGAAGCTGGGGTGCTGAACCCCAGAGAAAGGGGCTGCGGTGGCCCCTGCTGCTTCCTCGCTGGGATTTTGGGATGGCAGGAGGGGAGGAAGGGCAGCAGCAGCCCTGGCAGCACAGGGGGTGCCATGTCCTGCTGGGTGAGTGTCACAGCCAGGGTGGGGGTGCTGGGCTCTGTGTGCCCCTGCCCTGTCTCCCCCTGCCAGATCAACCTGCTCATCTTCATGCGGATCCTCAAGGTGATCCTGGCCAAGCTCCGGGCCAACCAGAAGGGCTACGCCGACTACAAGCTGAGGTGGGCCTGGAGAGGGGCGGGGACAGTCTGGGATAACGGGATAACACCACCTCCACACCCCCTGCCCCTCCACACGCCTCTCCTCCACGCTGCATATCCTCAAACGAGCGCCCTGCGATTAACTGGGAGTTGTACTGTTCCCCTTACTCTCCCCCAGGCTGGCCAAAGCCACCCTGACCCTCATCCCCCTCTTCGGCATCCACGAGGTCGTTTTTATCTTCGCCACCGACGAGCAAACCACGGGCATCCTGCGCTACGTCAAGGTGTTCTTCACCCTCTTCCTCAACTCCTTCCAGGTGAGGTGGGAATGGAACGAGTCCCTCCCTGCTCCGGGCACACCACGGAGCACAGATCAGGGGGTCCCTCTCTGAGCTTGCTCTCCCTGTGGTGCTTCCATGTGAAGGGCAGTGCCGTGTCTGTCACCCTCTGCCCTTGAGCGGCGCTGCCTCCCGCGGGCCGGGGGGACCTCAGCCCTAAAAGCACCCAGAAGTGGCCTGGGGGGAGCCTAAGCCCAGCCCAGCCCCGGGAGAGAGACAGCGAGGGGGGGGCTCACTCCTGGCTCTCCCTGCAGGGCTTCCTGGTGGCTGTGCTGTACTGCTTTGCCAACAAGGAGGTAACGTCCCCGTCCCTGTCCGTGTCCCTGTCACTGCCCCTCCTGCCCGGCTCCCTCAGCCCGTGCCTGCAGGGAGGGCACAGCCAGGGATAAGGCCCTGCTCCCTCCCCTCCATGGCAGGTGAAGTCCGAGATGAAGAAGAAGTGGCAGCTCTGGAAGCTCGACCACCCGGTGCTCTGCTGTGCCCAGTGAGGTGGTGACCAGCCAGGGCACAGGGGCTGCTGCCCACAATGGCCACAGGGCCTGGCTGGGACCGGAGTCTGGCTGTGCCACGCTGGAGCTGCTGGAAGGGACATCCCCGCGGTCACCCGAGTGGGAGGTGGCACCCCTGGCTCTTGCTCATCACTGTCCCCTCAGCAGGGCCTCGCCGGCGGCTGTGGGCAGCACCTGCTGCTTCCTCCCACTGCCTGAGCAGCAGCAGAGCCGGGCAGCCTCCCCCAGGACCCCTCCCACACAGGGA
>VYXD01010660.1:15880-77429 GCA_013397195.1 Hylia prasina
AGGGAACCCTGGGACAGCCACACCCACCCGGGCACCCGTGGGATGGCAGCAGCCTGGGGGAGCCCGATCCTCAGCACTGGGAATGGGAGGTGCTGCCCAAACCCTGCACCCTGGGCCACACCTCAGCCAGGGCTTCCCTGTTCTCCCGTGTCCTAGTCCAGGGCCATCTCCAGCACCCTGGCAGCTCCCAGGCATCCACAGCCCCCTGTAAAGCTCTTCACAGCGAGGGGCTGCTCTTCCCCACTCCCACCACAGCACATCACCCATCCCCTCCTGGCTGCTCTGCACAAACCCCCAGTGCTCCCTTGCCGTGGGCAGAGCCAGGGATGGAGCCTCAAAATCACTTGGGAGTGAAGGATTTGAGAGCAGCACTGCACTGGGGCAGAGTCCAACCTCCCCCATCCCAGGGTCAGCATCCAGCCCAGCCTCCTCCTGCTTTGTGGAGGGAAAGCTGGATTTCCGGGCCTGCCAGGAGCTCAGGAACAATTCTGCTGGCCAAAGGCTAAAATCCTGGGAGTTTTCTTTCCAGTGGGGTGCCAAAGCATCATCTCACCCTGGCCAAGCAGCCTGTGGCTCCCAGGAGCAGAGGAATCAGCCCAGGTGGTGTGGTTTGAGCAGGGCTGCTCCTGTCCTGGTCCTGTGCTCTCCTGGAGGAGTCCAGAGCAGCTGCAGACACCCCCAGCCCCTCAGGAGTAGCACAGACACACTGCCAGAGCTTGTTCCCACTGCATTCCTTCCTTTGCAATGCACAAGTCCCCTCCAGGCTGAAGGAAGTGGCTGGGATGCTCCAGGAGCTGCCCATGGACAGAGGAGGCTCTCCAGGCCCTGCCCCTGCCCTGGCAGCCTGGGGGAGCCTCTCCCTGTGTCTCACGGAGGAGCTGCCTGGAGCACACAAAGCAAAGAGGCTGCACCAGGCTGGAGTGCACAGGAACAGTCCTGGATCGATGGAACCCCCACGAGACCATTTGACACATTAACACTCTTTTCAGATGCAAATAAATATTTATTTTTCAGCAAGCAGAGGCTGCTGCTTCTGTCCGCTCCAGGGGAGGGGGAAGGCCTGGTGAGCACAGACAGCTGAATCACAGAATGGACTGGGGTGGAAAGAACCTTAAAGCTCATCCCATTCCACCCCCTTCCACTATCCCAGGTTGCTCCAAGCCCCATCCAACCTGGCCTTGGACACTTCCCGGGATCCAGGGGCTGGCACAACTGCTCTGGGCACCCTGACAGGGAACAATTCCTTCCCAATATCCCATCTAACCCTGCCCTCTGGCCCTGGGAAGCCATTTGCCCTTATCCTCTCATTCCAGGCCCTTGTCCCAAGTCTCTCTCCAGCTCCCCTGGAGCCCCTCTAGGCTCTGGAAGGGGCTCTGAGGTTTCCCTGGATCCTTCTCCAGCTGGACAGAGGAGCCACCTCTCTGAGCCTGCTGCCAGCCCCTGGACTGGAGTACCCCTGTGGCTTCTCCAGCAGCTCCCACTGGATTCCCACATCACCCACCCAGGCAGTGCTGGGATGCCAGGTATGAGCATCCCACTCCCCTGGCCTGGCAACCTCCTGGCAGAGTAGGCTGGAAAACCCTGTGTGCATTCCTGAGGGCCCTGCAAGAAATCAGGGAACTTATTCATGATTCCCCAGACCTCTCCAGAGAAACCCACACACCACACACAGGCTTCTCAGCTTTTATTCATTTATCCAAATCAGGAAATGCTATTTTTCCTCGGACAGCTCACCTTAGGGTAGCACCAGACTCCTGCTGCCTGCACAGCCACCCTGGCTGCAAGGAATGCTGCTCCACATCCTGCAGTTAAGGATTTGCCTCCTTGGGGATACCCTGTTGTAGAAGATCCCCTCCCTGCTGGCCCCTTGTGTGCTCTCACACCTGGGCTCCTGCAGCACCTGTTTGGGGCCTTTTTTCTTCACACACACACACTGTCACATCTCCTCCCTTTCCAGACATTCTAAGCTATTGGATAGATCATGTTAATACTCTGAACCCCCTTTATTCCAGCCTCAGACTTAGCAAAGCCAACCCCAAATCCCTGCAATCACCTTCCAGCCACTGTTCTGAGGGCACTGCTGAGCCAGGGCTCCCTTGGCTCTTTCCCTTAGGATTTTTGGGGGGCTTTACCTTAAACGAAAGGGAAACAGCATTAACAACCCCATATTACTGCAGCCAAAGGCACCACCAAGGCTAGGGAAAAACCTTGGCACTCCCCCCTTTCCTCCAGTGACAGGGAATGAGGGACAAAGCCCTGAACAGGCTTCTCAGCCCTCTGAGGAATTCCCAGGGGTGCTGCATGAGGAGAATTCCCTTCACCTCATCCAACCTCTTCAGGATGAAGCTCCTGCAGCCCCATCCTGCAGCTGGCACCAGGTGCCCATGTGCTCCATGGATTTGCTCAAGATGAAAAAACTGCCTTGTGCTGAGGGTGGGAGGTAGCCACAGGCAGGGAGCAGCACCTGGAGGGGAGGGGACTCCAGGCAAGCAGGGTCACAGCTGAGAGGGCCAGACCTGGCTGGTCTGGGACAGGGGCTGGGCCTAGGAAGCACAGACCACTTGTACCCCTGCCTAAAGGGACTTGGGCAGCTCATCAGAAGGGGTGACCAGCTGAAAAATGGAGCTGGAGGGGGTTTTTATATTTGGGATCTGTGCCCAAGGTCCAAAAACCAGCAGGAACACACAGTTCCATCCTCTTCCCAAAGGGACTTGTCCTGATTCATCAAGGCCATCACTCATAGACTTCAGATTTTGATTGTTGTGGTTTTCCCCCTTACAGGATTCAGGACTAAATGGGTACATGGAGGGACTGGAAACCACTTTACACCTGGGACCAGACCCCTCACCCAATCCCAGGGACAGGGCAGCCTCATCCTGCACTGCCTGTCCTTGGCAATGCCCACCCAAGAATGCTCTGGCTGAATGACTTCGCCACACTAAAGCCTGCAGTCAAAGGCAGGCAGTGGTGAGGAGCAAAGCTTGGCACCACAGCTCCATCTGGGCTGTGGCTCCTCTGCCCACCTCCCATGGGGCACAGAGCTATCCCTGTTCCTGCTCTTGGCATTCCCCTGCTTGCCAGAGGCATGGGAAGCTCAACAGTCCCAGCTCTTCCTTCTCTGTCCTGTCTGTCCAGGGGAACATCTGCCTTGCTGGGATCTTGGCAAACCAGACCACTGACCTCTGCCATAAAGCACTGACCACAGGCCACGTTCTTGGGGATGGAGTAACAGTGATGTCCTGTTCTGGCCGGGACAGGCAGGGTTCATTTTTGCAGGACCAGGACCTCTCCTGTACACTTTTGTTATTCTGTTGTTGCTGTTACTGTTCCTAGTAAAATGCTTTTATTTCTACCAGTGATCTTCACCTTTTGTGCCTCCAGTTCTCCTCTCCAGCCCAGCCCAAGGGAGGGGAGGAGGGAGAGTGGGTGAGTTGGGAGTGTTTCAGTGAACGCCATTCCTAAACCACCAACGTGATCACACCCAGCCCCTGAGGACAGCAGGAACCCAAAGTGAACCAGAGTGGGCTGGTTGGAGGAACAGGCTTTGAAACCCAAATCTGGCGTGGCAATAGAGCAGACATTCCAACTAGGAACAGGGCTGCACTTTGAGCTCCACTGCAGCTCAAAGAGCCAAACATCAAACTCCACTCCCTTCACCCCTCCACAACAAACTGCCTTTTTTATGGCCTCAGATCCATTCTCTGGGCCAATCCCCACGGCACAGGAGGAGCCAGGGACATGTTTCAGAGGCCCTGGGGAGCTTGGGATGCAAAAATGGATAATGAATTGATTGCTGTGTGTAACTGTCACCTTTCTACCATCACCCAGACCTGAACAACAAGGGCTGCAGGAAGCTTAAGGCAGATAAAACTTCCAGGCTTGGAGCTTCTCCTCCGAACCTAAACCCTTCAAACAAAGATCCTAGGAGCCTTGAGTCTGGCCCCAAGAGCTGCTGGTTGTTGTCCTCTGCTGTCCCTCGTCCTCCCAGCCGTGTTTTCTGGTGGCCACAGCCTCCTCCGTGCCCCGCCAGCTGCGGTGGCCCTCGGCAGAGCCGCGGTGCTGCCGGCATGGCCCCGTGCTCCCTCTCCCAGGCACACTCAGCTTCCGGGTGGAACAGTCACCCGACGTCAGAATTCCTGCAGCCACCAGGAGAGAGGGGACAGTCACCCTCTGCTGGGACAAAGGGGCAAGGGGGCTATGGGACTGCCAAAGGGAGAACCAACCAGAGGGCACACAAGGATGAGTCAGAGCCCAGCCCTGGTGTGTGGGCTCTGAGCGAGCTCTGGGCACGTGGCAGTGAGGGACCGTGTCCCCTCAGTGCCACAGCCTGGGACTGGCAGTGAGGGACCGTGTCCCCTCAGTGCCACAGCCTGGGACTGGCAGTGAGGAATGGTGTCCCCTCAGTGCCACAGCCTGGGACTGGGCAGGGCAGTTGTCCCCACTCACCCTCCTGGCTTGGTTATGGCTTTGGCCAGCTCTGCCCGCTCTGCCCCAGGGCTTGGAGCCTTTGGAGGTTTTGAGTCACAGTCTGCAGAGCTTTTCCTGAGGACAAACCAAAGGGAAAAAGCAGCATTAGGAAAGGGCCAGGAGGCAGGACAGAATGGGCTGTACTCAGCCACTGCTGTGCTGCCTTCCTGCTCTGAAAACAGGGGTGTCTCTACTGTCTGCAAGTTGCTGGGACAATTTCCTGTCACCAGGAGAACAGGACACAGGATTAGGGAACCACCTCTCCAGCAGCTCTCACCACTGAGCAGGAGATGTAGGGACCACCTCCCACCTCTCAGCCTGGACCTGTCACCAGGGAATGATGCAGAGCCCAAGATCTGCAGCAAGAATAGCACCACCTCCAGAGCCTGAAGACTTCCCTGAATGAGCAGGGATTGTGGGGTCTCTCCCAACAACCACCCCAAACCACCAAACCCCACCCAGCCATACCTCCCCCAGCACAACAGTCCCTCCACATGCCCAGGCTCCTTCCCACCTTACCCATCTCTCCCACACACTCCTCCAGCACAGCTGACAGCTCAGGCAAGCTCAGGGACTTCAGGGAAGGTGGCCACCCCTCCAGCACTGCAAGGACAGGGACACAGTTAATCCATCTGCAGCTCTCTGGGACAGAGCACACCAGGGGCTGGTGCTGCTGGGAAGCATCCCCAGCCAAAGAGATTCCAGTTAGGGGTTCTGAATCACATAGGAAGAGAGCTGGAGCTGCCTGTGCCAAACTGAGGAGTTTTCTGGCAATTCTACCAATTAGGAATTTATGTCTTTAGACTGGCTGGGTTGTTAATATTAAGAGAATCTCAAAGGGATTAAATGTAATGGACAGAAATCAACAGGATCTCTACTTGTCTCACTTCTAAGACACAGGCAGCAAAGAACAGGTCACTAGGAACATATCCCAGGCAGCAAGATCAGAGAATCTCAGAATCATGGAATGGTTTGGGTCGGAAGGGACCTTAAAGCCCATCTCATTCCACTCCCTGCCATGGATAGGGACACCTTTCACTAGACCAGGCTGCTCCAAGTTCCATTCAACTTGGCCTTGAGCACTTCGAGGGATCATTTACCAACTCCTAGGGATAAGGAGCTGCTGGGTCAGGCCTGCTCAGCCAGCGGTTTGTCCCATGGAACCAAGAGCAGAATTCCCCACCTGGGTTAGGGAACCAACCACACCTCCTGGTTCAGACCCTGCTCCAGTGCACAGGGTGGTAACAAACCAGAGGTGCAACCACAGGTCCCTGAAGCTGGGCTGTCACTGGGGCCTGTGCTACAGCTCTGCATTTTTAGCCACAAACACCTGCCAGACCCCAAACCTTGCTGAGAAACTCCGCAAGTTCCACTCCAAATGCCCCAAGCGCTTTAAATGCTTCTCCTGAGCAAGAGTTAAACTCCCTCTGCGAGTCTAGCTGCTCATCCATTCCCACCGGTGTGACTTTCAGCAAGGAAAGACAAGCAGGGGGTTTGCCCTGGGCCCTCCCCGGTGCTCCCCCCAGCCTGCAGCTGGAGCTGCTCCTCACCTGGGCGCTCCCCGGGCCGCCGGCTCTCCCCGGTGCCGCGCTGCTCCCGCGCGCCCTCGCCCAGCCGGGAGGACAGCTCCGCCTGGCAGCTCCTGCCAAACCACACCAAAGCCATCAGCAGGACACAGGGACACGCTGGGAGTGACGCTGCACACTCCTACAGCCTGCAGTACCTGCACGGGGTGCCCGGGCAGCGCCTCTAAGGCCCTGGGGTACAACCTGCTCCTTGCTGCTCCCCGGGAAGAGGAGGTGGTGCCTCAGCCCGAGCTCGGGGCGCTGGCACTGCTCAGCTCCCGGCCACTGCTCCCCATCTGCAGCCACAGCCAGCTCTGCCCCGTTCACAGAGGAGCTGTGGGGGGACAAGACAAGGAGGGGCCGGGGTGAGCAGCGGGAAGCCCAAGCCGGGGGCTGTGTCTGGCCCTCGTGAGAATCAGGCCCAATCCAAGGTTTCTACTGGGCAAAGGAAATGACCTCAGGTCAGGCATGAGGGGCACCCAGCTTCTCAGGCTGTCATCACCATCCCACCAAGTCAAGCAGTGTATGTTCAGTGCATGGCAGGGCTTTTCTACAGCAGCCTCAGCCCCTCAGTCAGGGAGAAAAGCCAGGCTCTGCCCCCTGCAGTGGGAATACTGCTCTGCTGGGCTTCTGGATCCAACTTAGCTCACCCTGGCTTGGCAGCAAGCAGACCCCACTCCCTTGGGCTAGGATCCATAAGCAGCAGGATTTATGCCGCTTTCAGGGATGTCCCTGTTGACAGAGCAAGGCCCACGACAGGAGTCCAACTGGGGCACAGACAAAAGCGCCACAAAGGCAGTAAAAGGAGCATCAGGAGGTGTGACAGGGCAGATTATTCTGCCAGCAGTCAGAGTTGCAGGAAAAGTATTCTTCACTTGTGAGTCACTGCACATGCTTTGATAGGATATGGGTTAGAAACTCCTTTTTGTATTCACCTGATCACCAAGTTTTATCCTGGGCATTGGGTAAGCACAGTCTCAGCCTTTTAGCTGCTTCTAGTTGAAACAGAAGCACCCAGCACCCCCAAAAAGGCCACTTCCAGCTCATCTATCTGACCAAAGCTTCACATGTGCTCCTGTGGCTGTGGCTTTCCACTAGGGAAAGTCAGGCAGGATCCAAATGTCTTCAGGTGCCAGGTGAGCTGTGCTGCCTTACCCCGAGCATTACCTGTAAGGCTGCCAATATGACCCCAAATCCCATTTCCCAGCAGTCTCAGTGGGAATGACTTACTTGATCTGATCCAGCAGGACTCCAGCATCCTTGGTGATGGCCTGAGCCTCTCTGAGCTGGCACTGGATGTTATTCCAGGTCTCATCCCGCTCCATCAAACAGCTCTCAGCCACTGCACGCAGCTTCTGCTCCTGGCACACCTGGCCCTTCATCACCTGCACCTCTTCACACCTCTGCAGCAGAGCACACTGGGGTCAGGCTGGGAGCACTGAACATCTGCTGCTCCTGAGTCTCTGCTATTTAAATGCCTTAGGCACCCAGAATGTTCCTTTCCAGTGGGAAGGGAAGCTGGATGAAGCTTGTACACTGAGTACAGGTTCTCTCCACACTAAGCCCAGCCCTACAGTTACAATTCCCCCATCCTCTCTGTTTACAAAGTTACTTCTGAGTCCAAATCTCCCAAACCAAGGTAAGTCTGTTCACTGATGGCTGCACAACTTCACCATAAAAATGACATTGCTGGAAAAGAGTAGGGATTGGATTCTTGCCCCTGGTTCCTATAGTTCTCAGTTGGATGGGAAAGAGACACTAAGGAGCACAAAGGATGAGGAGTGGGTAAGGTGCACTTGACGCCAAGTGCGTCCACTACAAGTCGTGGCTTGAGGTGAAGGAAAAACATCAGAGGCACGACAAAAGCACAGCACTGATCACTTCCTGCAGGGTGTAGGGCCCTGAGGAGCTGGCAGCAGCCTCACCTTGTGCAGCTGGATGGCCAATTCCTGCATCTCTGCCTCCAGGCGATCAGCGTAGGCCAACTCCAGTGCGTCGCTGGGCGGGCGGGCACTGCTGTGCCAGCGAGCGATGGCCGAGGTCATCTTCCTCTTGGGGCCAAACAGCCTGGGGGGATGGAACCAACAGGGGTCAAGCCCTGCACCACCCATCCCTGAGCACAGTAGGATGCCATGAGGACCTCTGCAGCGTCCTGGTCTCTCCAAGGTACCTCCAGAAGCAGGAGCCAAGGACGTGGGGCTGTCATGTTGTGTGGGAGGCAGCCAGAAGAGAGCAGAACTCCCCAGCTAAACCTTCCTGACCAGGCTGGATGTGGTTTGTAGGGGAAAACTGGGACGGACAGGCCAGACACTCACGTGATGCCTATTTCCTTCAGGTCACTCTCCGTGAGGGTCAGGAAGATCCTGAGGTCCACGTCTTGCTCCTCAAACACCTGCAGGTACTTCAGGCACCCAATCTCATCAAGGAATGTTGCCAGGTCCTGCAGCCCAGACAAAACAAACTTACTTACACCCTCAAAACAAAAGCATCATCACTCCTCCTAATCATCAATATCTGCCTCCTCCTGTTGTTGTAGCACCCTTCTGGGTTCCAGCAGCAACCACAACTTCCCGTGGTTCCCTGCCCTTCTCCACACTCACACACCAGGACTGGCCTCTGCTGCAGCCAGGGCCTCTTCTGACAAGTGCAGAGCAGAACGACACAGAACCAGCCACCCCAGCCCACCCCACTGCCAGGTTTGATAGCCCACCCACAGGCCTGAAGTGTCCTGGAAACCCCTCCAAGCAACAGCAACATCTCAGCAAACAGCTCCTCTACAAGAGATTGCTGTTTCACAAGTGTTTAGGTTTGGGCAGAGGTTTGGAATCCAAGGCGTTTTGGTGACCTTGGAAAAGCCTTGCACGGCTGGTACAGTGCCAGAGCCTGCAGGACAAGTCTGTGGTTACCTGGGGCCCTGTGTAGGCTGGGGGCTCAGGAAGGACCAGGTGCTGGCTGCAGCCCCCAGCCTTGCCCGGGCAGTGGCTCCACTGGCTGTCACTGTTGCTGTAGCGGGTCTTGCCCTTAAAGCTCTTGGCCTGTTTCCGACTCGGGGGGCTGCTGGTGTGATCAGAGTCCTGGGAAAGGAAAAAACCACCCACAGAATGGAAAGGATGATTGTGCAGAGATGTCAGCATCAGGGGGGCCAACAAGTGCAAACTCCTCCAAGACCTAAAAGCCCTTTTGTACTGCAGCCCCAGAGCTCTGCCTTGACCCACGTTAGCTGTGAGTAACCTCCAACCTCTTCCCCTTCGTTTTCCTGTTCCTGGGGGAGCCTTTCCTCACCCAGCCTGGTCCTACAGGCGCCCATGGGAGTAGAGTCACCCGGGGGTGAAAGCACTACCCAAGCTGAAGGCAGAGAAAGGAAAATCCACCTCATTGCTTTCCAAGGAGCCTTCACTGCTGACTCCTGGGATTCTAATTAGGCATTCACTGCTGCTGCTGCTGCTCCTGATGGTTCCCAAGCTGTTGCTGGACAAAGCATTATCCTCTGGAAAGGAACAGGAAAAAAATGTTGAAGCACAACTTTGTTACATTCTGGTTTTGTTACGCAGTTACCAGCAAAACCTCTGGAGGTGTAAAGGAAGGAGAGATGCAGAGGAAGGCTTCATGTGCAGCACTCAGGATACAGGATGACCCTGAAGCAGAGATTTCACATCAGATCCTTAGCACTCATCTTTCCCCAAGTCTGTCTGCCACCAGAGACACTTCTGGAAACAGCCATGCTCTGTCTTCTTCCCACCCTCCTTCAGATTATTTGTACAAATTGATGAAATTACCACACTGAGCTTTATCTTCTCTAGCTAAACCATCCCAGCCTTCCCTCAGGAGAGACATTCCACTCTCAGCATCTTAGTGGGAAGGAAAGCCAAGGCCTGGACTCACACCCAGGTGTGCACTGCACTTCTGAGGCAGTGACTTACCCCTGCTGCTGCTGCTCTCCACGTCCAGCTCGTTGATGGGGGAGGTGACGTCCCTGTTGCGGATGACACCTGCCTCACAGCTGCCATCGCTGCTGAAGGTGACATAGCCCTGAGGGGGCACCTGCTCTGTGTGCAACAGGAAGGGAGAACAGAGATTAGGATGCAAGTTCATCAGGGAGGCTCCTGCAGAAAATGTAACCACTTCTGCATCTGAAAAGAGCCAAAATGAGAGACTGTGCTCGCAACTGACAAGTTTCATTCTAAAAAGCACAGAGAGCACTTGAGAAATGCGGGTTCCTGCAGTTCCCTCACATGACCCCACAGCCCATGTACTTCATTTACATGCTTACATTGAAAGGAAGTCAGAGAGAACACCTCACAGCAGAGATGTACCTTGAACAGCAGCTTCCAGCACTCCCTCTCCTCTTTATATCCAAATTATGAAAGGGGAAAAACAGCTGCTTAAGACAGCAGCTCTGCCCAGCCTGCAGAACCAACCCCCCTGCTGCTGTGCTAAAACACCAGGAGCACCCCACTGGCACTTAAGAAGCTGACAGTATCATTCCAATACAGCCTAACACACACTTGTGTTTAGGAGAATGAACTGAGCTTTGAACATGCTTTCAAGTGCATAATCTTTGTTATTCCAGGCAACCAGTCTGAGAAATACTTATGACAGATAGTAAAATAAACCTCCTAGCAATGCATTCAGGATGTCTGAACTGGATCATCTTTTCTCTTGGTCTATTGCAAAGGTTTTGCAGCTTCATTTTTAGTAGCATTTCAAGCATCAGGGAAGGCAAAACTCACAAGTTACTCTCATGATCAATGATTTCTTGGCCACTGTGAGCACCCCCCATCATCAGCTTCAGAAGGACTCTCAAACTTTTGAGCCTGCCTCAAAAAGGGAAACTGAGCTGTTCTCAAGAGTCAGGGGAACAGCAACTGAGGTGAGAACAGAAGAGTATCCCACTCATCAATATCCTGCCTTGACAAAAGAGTTCAGGAGGTTTTCTTTCTAACCCAGACACTGGATAGTGAACACCTTCATACAAAGCTATCTTTGTTCTGTATGAACCACACATGAATCCCAAACAAATTAAAAATGGATAGCAGGAACAGCTACAGTGCATTTGAGGTCTCAGGGGACTGTCCCTCAGGTTCCCAACACTCCTCACCATAGCATGACTGCTTCCTTCCCCCAATCCCAACTGCTGTGATCTTTGCCAAGGCCTGGGGCCCCTCATGGATGCTGGGACCCTTGGTCCTACGAGCTGGTCTCTGTCTCTGGGGAGCAGAACATGATTCATCTGAAGAACTCAGCTCCTCATAGTTGCCTGTAGTTCAAACACAGGTTGTTAGCAGCACAGGAAGTCATTTGCCTGCTTTACTTGCTACTGGTCCTATAAATGCAGCAGAAAGAAAAAGGGAAATGTTAAAGAGTGAGGGTGAAACAGCTAACCTAGGTCAGAAAGGGGCCAGCAGACAAGAGTTGTTGGATTCATTCCCTCTTCCATCCTCAGAAATGCTGGAATTTCCAGGATAGACCAGGTAGCACTACCCCATCTACACAGTATAACATACTTTCAAACTATCAAACACCTCACTTCAGGTTCCATCTTAAAATAAACAAGTCAAACATCTGTTACCTGGACCTCTGCAGAAGACCTTGGGCACTGGGGCTGCATGCAAATCTATCAGCCCCACAATCTTGGTGTGGCCATACTTCATGGCCAGGGTCCGTGCTGTGGCTCCAGTGTTATCTCTGACATCTGCCTTCACTCCCTGCAGAAAAAGTACCTGTTTAAGTGCACATGGCAGAGGGCAGTGGAAAATACATATATATTTAAAAAAAAACCAACCCTAAATTGTCTTAGCTCCTCCATCAGCAATACAGGCTCACCTGTGACAGACAGTTCAAGCTGCACTAATACCCTGAATGCCTTTCTGGTTATCTCCAGGCTCTCTAATTCCTGAATGCCAAATAGCCCATTGCCAAATAGCCCATTGCCACTGGGAACTGGTTTGTTTGATGATCTGAAGTGTTTTGTACTGCTGCCTCCTTCTGGCAGTAAGATGGACCAGTCAAATGGGATTTAAGCCAAACTCTGTAAAAAGCCCTGCATGCTCACGAGCTTTTGGATGCAGATGTTGTCCACTAGCCTGAGCATGCAAGCCTGTAAATACAATAGAAAAACTACAGCTTCAGTTGTTTTCTAATTCAGTCATTATTCAGTGAAATCTGGACAGTCAGACCTCACTCCTATTCCTGCAAGGGCAGTGTAAAGTCATGGTACCAGCCTGCAGAAAGCAGATACTTTGAAAACAGTCCTGAAAGTCTGGGACTTCAGAGGTGACTGTCATCAAGCAGCAAACAAAACACTGTCCAAAAAAGCATGGTGTCAAATTTGTGGTGGTTCCTCTGAGGGCTAGAACCAGAAACTTTCAGCTACACTGAGAACTGTCAGGACACTTACATGATTGAGAAGGTACTGAACAATTATCTCATGGCCAGAAGCAGCTGCTTCCATCAGAGGAGTGTATCCATACACTGGCTCCCTGGGGAGAGAACACACACATGGACTGGTATAACCACAGCTGAACTGTGCTGCAGTTTTGCCACTCCCTAACAGAGCGTTTCCACCCCTCAATCTTTGCTGATCACAGACTCTATGATGTACTGGCTGTCCTGCTGTAGAATTCCCTGCAGAGATTCAGTGTTCCTAAACTGGCTGCACAGCAACAGATTACTATTCCAGCTGCAGATCTGCCTTTAAGAGCCCAAATCAGTGTTACAGGAGCTAATAAAGCAAGAACCTCTGGTTGCCCTCAGGCAATTTCACGTGCATAAATGTGTGGTGGTCCCTAAGGCATAGGAATGCAAGGCACACTTCAAAAACCAACCTGAACTCTGAGTATATAAAATAATCAATAGAAAGACTTACGAAGTGCATTTGAGTTCAGAAGGTGTCAGTGTTTAGCTGATAATTAAACAAGCAGTAAATCTATTTTCCCTTGATCTTAGTTTGATAAACAGTGACAGCATGGGCAGACTTCAATGATGTTTGCAGGTCACCTGTCCCTGTATTAGCTATGCCACACATCCTAAGGTACAAGGGGAAGACAAAGGCAGGCATCTGTTGAGGTGTGTTCATCTGCCACCTGTTGCTTTCACACTGAATGACAGATGACAATGAAATGACAGATTCCTCCTTACTTGCAGTTGGCATTTGCCCCATTCTCCAGTAAGAACTTGACCATCTGCTGGTGCCCGGCGCTGGTGCAGTGGAACAAGGCAGTCCAGCCATGGATGTCCTTCATCTCCAGCTCTGCCCCTTGCTGCAAGAGAACAGACAGTATTCCTCACTGCATCTGCTCTGCTCGGCACTTCAGCCACTGCCCCTTTATGCTGGGACACCAGGAGTTTAAATTAAATCCCACCACAAAGTGGAACTCGCAACAGAACACAAAGTGGCAGCTTGCATGAGCATTTAAACCATGTGCTGTGGCTTTATCTGTTTTTTATGGCATACACACCTGTAGAAGGAAGTAAGCAACACTCTCATTGCCACAGCTGGAGGCCAGCATGAGGGGAGTCTGGCCTTCTGGGGTGGGGATGTTCACGTTCACTCCCGCTTCCAGCAGCAGGTGCACGATGTTGTCGTGGCCGATGTAGGAAGCGTACATGAGTGGGGTCCAGCCCCCACAGTTCCTCTGGTTCAAATCCAGGTCTCCACTAAGGAACAGAGGAAAGAAGTCACATGAACTACTGCGCTGGAGCTGTGGAGAACAGTTGGCTTCTGCACTCTTGTTAGCATCCAGCACTGAAGCCTGCATGAAACCAGCTCCAGCACAACCTCCCCCAGATCGCAGAATCACAAAATGCTTTGGGGTAGAAGGGACCTTAAAGACCACCTCACTACACCCCCCTGCCACAGGAGGGACACACCTCCCACTAAAACACCAAGGAGGTAATTTTTATCAGCAGATTTGGCCCAGAAACTTGGTGCCAAGAACCCTTTGGGACTTCCAGTGACGTGTCCCTGTTGCCCCAGAGACAACCACACCCACAGCAGGCGGCACCTGGCCCTCCCCAGCCCCTCTCACCGCTGGATGCAGTCCTGCACCACTTGGCACTGCCCGACGGAGGAGGCCGTGTGCAGGTCCAGGGGCACGTCCAGCTCCTCCCGGCACAGCAGCTGCCCCACGCCGTGCCACATGGACAGGCTGCGGCTCAGCAGCTCCGACTCGCTGGCCTCGTCGCTCAGCTCCGACATCCCGCCCTGCGGAGCCAAACCGGGGCACGGCACTCAGCTGCTGCTCCCTGCTTTCCACACAGTTACAGCTCCAAGGGGTGCTGAAAGCAGGGCACCACGTATGCCACACATACTGTTTTCATTTTCACGCCAATGGCTAATTAAACTGTATCACGCATCCTGCCACGATGCAAATTAAAACAATATGTGTGGCAGTAGATTATTGGCTAATAAACCTTTAAAACCCCTTGAAACCTGTGGTCTTGTGACCACTGGCCCCAAACTCCTGGTGCATGTGGTGAAGATGTTCTCACCCTTCATGAGACTGTAGAAGAAGAGCAATAAATCATGTTTTAAGTTTCTCTTCAAATCCCAACAGTGCCACAGGCTCAGGAGGTGAGGCCAGCTCTGATGTGTGGGGTTTCAAATTCTTACCTCAACTTTGATTGACTCCTCAGCCCAAAACAATAACTGTTGCTGAGAAGATTCTGCTGGAAGTTTTCTCTTGCTGCAGAGAACTCTGTGATTCCAATACGCTGGAAAAATAAAAGGCAATAATGCTAAGACTGCAGAAGCAGTGGCTTTATTTCCTCCCTGCCTAATTCAAACATGCCTAAGGCAGCTTTGAACAACCTCAGCAAGAGAAGACTAAACATCTGTTTAGGAGCTGAAGGTAGGCTTAGTGTGATACAAAAGGATGTAATTCTTGCACTGCAAGTTTTATAATGCAGGGGGAGAATTAAGAATTCATGTGTCAGACGTTCCTGGTCTTGTCTATCTGTCTTGCATTACAGGATGGCCCTGACTAAATTACGACACAGTCATTCATAATGACATCTGCCCACTGCTCCCAAAACCACTCTGTCACCTGAAGAGGGTGCACCCTCCACTGTCATCAGGTTGTAAGCAAACTGTTTCTACCATTTATTGTTTCATCCCTCCAGAGGCAGCCCAGCTTCACCTCAGTGAATCCTGGAAAATGCTGAAACAGTGGGATCAGCAGCACACCCCCCCTCCTGCAGACACAATTACACAGCTCCTCCAGCTCCAGGACTGCCTGAAAGGTCCATCCCAGCCCCAGCCTTAGGGGGCAACTGCAGACTAATCATTTGAACCTCTCACAGGAGAATGTTCCTGTCTGGCACTCCATGAAGAGCTGCCCCGCACAGCTGCATCCAGCAGCTGCAGCTCCAGGACACATCATCCAACCCCAGAGTGGTTTGGGTTGGAAGGGACCACTGGGTGTCATCTCACCCAACCTCCCTGCTCAAGCAGGGTCCTCTGAGCACATTACACAAGGCTGTGTCCAGGTGGGCTTTGAATATCTCCAGGGAAGGAGAGCCACAGCCTCCCTGGGAGCTTGTTCCAGGCAATCCCATGGGAATTGCTTTCCCCTCCCTGCAGTCTCACTGCCCACCATACAGCACTCCTGGGGTCTGCCTGGTCCCTCTACACAAGCCAAGCCAACATAAAGTCTTTCTTCTTCCTGGTAACTTCTCACCAGTTTAACTCCTTTGATTCATTGTGGGGTCAGGCAAATGCCAAATGTGGCACTGGTGAGGAATGAAAGAGAGCAGGAACAGGCCTTTCAGCAGCTGTTGCTCCTCAGATTCCCTCAGCTGTAACATTTCGAAACTATACTCCTGTTTTATGTGCAACTGGGAGTCTTTGCCTTGCAAGCACCAGCCCATTTTCTTATAAGAAAACACCTTTAATTCCTACCTCTTCACTCCCCACCTGGATGCTTTCTCTCCCACCTTCCCTTTCTCCCCCTCCTTCATCCTCAGCTTAAGACTACAAAAGCACCATCTATTCTACTTCATCAGCTGGTAAGAAATTATGTCCCTTTAAAAATATCTGTAAAAAGCACCCACTTTGCTTGACAGCAATCTGGGCAACCCAGAGGCCTCAGAATAAATCTGCAGAGCACAAGGGAAAGGCCTGAACACCTCACAATCAAAACACAAGGAGAGCTAAGGGATCATAAGGGAGAAAGTAGGAATTTCTCACTAAAACACATTAAAGCTGCCCCATGAAAGCTGAAAAGGCCAAGGAAGGAGGTAAAATCCAGGGCAGTTCATAGAAGCACATTCAGGTACAAGTGAAGCTCATTGTTCTCTACCCTCCTTGTTAATTAGGTACATTAATTATAAACCACTCAGGTGTTTGTTCTTTGTCAGAATCAGCCACTCTCAGATACAAGTTCCCAAAGCAGCCTTGGTGAGGGTAATCCACAGTCAGCAGGGCAATAAGGACAGGACAGAACATCCAGCCTCACTCCTACACCTCCCCTGTGCTCTGACTACATATTTGCTTTTTGATTTTTATTTTTTTAAGCTCTGAGATTTCCCCTCAGATTGAACTTTAGCAGGTTGTCAGCTCTGCAAGCACCTGAGGACAGCTGCTCACAACCTCCAGGACAGTAAGAGCGATCAGAACCCTCAGGACTGAAATGAAAAGATCTGAAAGAAACAAAATTGGGGTTGTCTGGCATAAAGAGGAGGAGCCTGGAGGGGACATGTGACATGAGTATCCAATTCATAATAATCCATCATATCAGGCAATACCAGCATGGTTTGGGTTGGAAGGGACCCCAAAGCCCATCCTGTCCTAACACCTGCCACGGGCAGAGACACCTTCCACTGTCCCAGGTTGCTCCAAGCCCTGTCCAAGCTGGCCTTGGACACTGCCAGGGATCCAGGGGAGCCACAAGAGAACCTAAGAAGCTCACATGATAGCATGGAACATTTTATATAAAACCCACAAAAATTCCCATAAAAGCAAACACGAGAGTACTGAGGGACATTGGATTACTAAGAATAAGCTTGACAAAGACTCCCTGAACATGCACAGGCTGTTCCCCTGCTTTGGAGCAGAATGGCCAAGTTCACATTTGTTAGAGCCCTCCCTCAGCTCTGCTGTCCTGCTTTCAGCTGGGATGGAGTTCCTTGCCTTCCCAGCAGCTGGCACAGGCTGTTTTGGATGTGGGATGAGAAGAACACTGATAACACACTGATGCTTTGGTTGCTGCCATCCAGTGCTTACCCGAATTCAAGGACTTTCCAGTTTCCCATGCTCTGCTAGCAAGGAGGTCTCCAAGGAGCCAGGGGGGAGCTGACCCAAACTGGCCAGAGGGATATTCCATTGCACAGAACATCACTCCCACTATTTGAACTGGGGAACTTGGCTGGGAGAGGCCAAATCATAGCTTGGATATGGGATGGGAATCAGCAGGTGCTGAGCAACCATGTTACTTTTGAGTTTCTTTTGCGTTTACTTTCTCATTATCATAATTATTATCATTATGTTTTACTTTGCTTCAATAACTAAACTGTTCTTACCTCAAGCCATGAGGTATATTTACTTTCTTTTCTGATTCTCCTCCCCATCCCACTGGGACAGAGCAGGGAAAAGCAGCAGCCTGGTACTTGGTAACAGCTGGGGTCAAGCCATGACACCTGTGAGGCTGCTGTTATTATTATTATTAAATTTAATCCATCAGCACTCAGCTATTTATCAGGGTCAGAGCTCTACAGCGCTGAGCACAGAGCAGGCAGCAAACCCCACACTGCCCTGGATTTGGAGTCTGTTGTTTGAGCAAACCAAAAGGCAGAGAAGAAATAAACTTAGTCTGAAAACTGAAGCAAATAGCACCTTAGAGCCACACTACAATAAATGGGAGGTGATTTGAGAATCAACCAGCCCCCAACACAGAACAAATCCAACAGTGCCCATTAATCACCCTCAGCAGGCAATGCTCAGCTCCAGGCTCTGCTCAAGTCACGCTCTCACATCCCCTCCCACAAGCACAGGTGACATCCACATGTGTCCTTCTGTCCCAAAATAGGGACACCCAAGGCAGCACAAGCACAGAGTTTGCTGAAGGTGCCAAATGAGCCAAACTGACAAGAGAGAGTCATGGAATATCCTGAGTGGGAGGGACCCAACAGGGGTCATCCAGCCCAGCCCCTGCCCCTCCACAGACACCTCAACAATCCCACCCTGGGCACCCCTGGCAGTGCTGTCCAAACACTCCTGGAGCTCTGGCAGCCCTGGGGCTGTGCCCATTCCCTGGGGAGCCTGGGCAGTGCCCAGAACCCTCTGGGGAAGAGCCTTGCCCTGATCTCCAGCCTGACCCTCCCTGGCCCAGCTCCAGCCCTTCCCTGTCCCTGTCCCAGAGATCGGAGCTGCCCCTCGGGAGGAGCTGCAGCCCCGCTGAGCTCTGCCCTCAGTCTCCTTCTGCAGCTGAACCATCCAAGTGCCCCCAGCTGCTCCTCAGACCCTTCCCCATGCCCATGTCCCTCCTCTGGACACTCCAACAGCTTTAAATCCTTCTGATATCGTGGTTGCCCCCCAAGTCTCGAGATGAGACTTCAGCAGGGCAGAGCAGGAACATGCTCCCCTTCTGCATCTGACTTAGTTCTATTTCCACTAAATGCAGCAACAACTTATTGGAGGGAGTAAAGAAAGCCTCCTTACATCCCTTTTTAGGTGCAGTTGTTACCAGCTCAGCCACAGCACCAGGAACCAGAACGTCTCATTTTTGCAGTGTATCATCCACTGACTGACTCAGCTGGCACAAATCACAGCTGCAGGAACCACATCAGGTTCCTGAGATGGGCGAGAGAAAACATTCCTGGACCCACAACACTCCAGTTCAATCCCACCCACGTCTGTTGAAAATACACAGAACACACCAAGCTCTTCATCTTTTAATGCTTGGACTCAATGATCCTAAACGTCCTTTCCAAGCTGAGTGATTCCACCACGAGCCTGCCACTCTCAGGCACGTTAAAGCACATCAAACAACCTCAGAAAAACGAGGTAAGAGGCACAAAAGCACCTGAGCAGCCACGTTAGAGAGCGCATTTCCCCTGTCAGGGGCTGTGCCCGCCAAGGCAGCCGGACACGGCACCCGCAGGGCCCGGCCCGGGCACGCTCCGGGCACACAACAACGCTCCTGAGCCGGACCCAGCGGTTGGAGCCGCCGAAGCGGCCGCCGCAAGGCTGTTACCGAACATCCCACAGCGAAACGGCGCCGGGGGCGTTACCCCCGCACCTGCCTCCCTCGCGGCCCTGCCGGCAACGCGGCCTCAGCATCGCAGCCTTCAGCGAGCGGGTAGGAACCGCTGCGGCCACGGGCCCACCGAGGACGAGGAGTGCCCGGGGCCGGCCCCAGAGGCGAGTGCCGCCCCTACTGCTCCTCCCCGCCGTCCCGGCCCCGCCGCGCCCTCACCTGCGTCCCGGTGAGCGCCGCCGCCGGAACTAGTCCCGTCCGGGCAAGGCATGCCGGGAGGGAGCGCCCCCGCCCTCCCGGGCAGCGAACTACAACACCCAAGAGCCCCCGCGGCGCCGGACCAATGGAAGGAGCCCATTTGAGAGGCGGGGCGAAGGGCAGCCAATGGGGTTGGGGCTGGCGGTGGGCGGTTGTAGCGAGCAGCCCCCGCGGACGCGGCTCCGCAGCGCTGTCCCCGGCCTTGCGCTCGTCCCGGTGCCGCCGGTTCGCTGTGCCCGCGGTCCGGTCCGGCCCGGCCCGGCGCTGAGCGGGGCGGTGGGCGCCGTGAGTGAGGGCAGGGGAGCGGGGTGGGGCCGGGGGCGCGGGAGCCGCGTTGCCATGGGGACGGTGCGCGTGCGCCGCATGGCCGCCATTGTGGGGCTGTGAGGGGGGGCCCTCAGGTGAGCCCCGTCCCTGGCCCGGTGCTGTACCGGGCCTGCGGGGTCTCAGCCGCAAGTCAAGCTCTGTCTCCCACCACTGCGGTATCTTCACCGTTTCTCCTTCCCAGCAAACGTCCGTTCTGGTGACACGGAGAAGCTCAGGGTTTCAAGTCTCAATCAGTAATGGAGTCATTAAGGCTGGAAAAGACCTCCACGATCATCGAGTCCAACCTTCGACCTACCACCTCCATGCTCAAGCTCTACAGAAAGCGCCTGTTGTGCTACTGCTAACAAGTGTTGGTTTTGGACACAGAGCACGGTTTGCTACCACAGAGGAAGCTGCATTAGCTGACTGACAAGTCAGATCCAGTGTCCATCCATAACCTTGGGATATTTATCTCAGAATTTGGCCAAAGGAGCCATACTAGGCAGTTTGTTTTATCTTCATGGGGCTCCTCAGACCCTTGGCAAGCTCTGCTCGGTGTCAGAGCACAGTCCTCCGGCCATGAGGATTTCCCTCTTTTTTATCTAAGTGATATTCAGGGGTTGTCTCACACCAACATATGCACCATAGATGTGGCCTATAAAGTATCTACAGAGGCTGTTTGCAAGTTATAAACTTCCCAGGGAGTAAGTTGAGTTTAACTTCATGTTTTGAGGAGTGTTCCTGGCCAATGCAGATAACAGTGACAGTGTGATCCCTTGAACAGTTATTTCAGTCCTGAACAACACACAGTCCCCAACCTCTGGTGGTCCTTGTGGATCTCTTCCAACCCTGGGTATTCTGTGAAACCTCTGAACCAGAAATCATTTACTGTCATGTTTTCCCAGAAAACCATGTGATTGTAGCATAAAATGTAAAGGTTTTCTGTGAGGGTGAATTATCTGACCTCTTAGTTCAGCTGCACTTCCTACTGTGTTGTCTCAACTTCTCATGGACATCAAGGAACAGGAAGAAAGAATCCACCTTAGAAACACTTTGAGAGGTCAAAATCCACGAGTGTGCCTATTCCTAACTATTTTTTTGTATAAAAATCCAGTAAAAACAAAAGTAAACATGAATCACATGGAAGGTTCCCTGCCCATGGCAGGTGGGTAGAATGAGATAGTCTTTAAGCTCCATTCCAGCCCAAACCATTATGAGATTCTATGACTTTGTGATCATTTTATCTATCCTTTGAGTAGTGAGGAGAGGAATGTGAGGGAAATTGGGAGGAGGAGTCAATCCAGCTGAGAGCAGAGATGTCAGCCTGCCTTTGCTGTGCTCCTGTCCCATCCCTGCAAGCAAAACATGGAAACATGCTTGGAGAGGACACACCTACAGCACTCTGGCTAAGAATCCCAAAAATACTTTATAAATGAGGGGCAAAACTGCCCCTGGGGTGTGTGTGGTGAGTAGGGCAGAAAGCTCTCAGCTCTTTCTGAACTCAGGTGGGAAGGAATAGCTCCACAAATGCAGATTTTAACATTCCCTGCTGGGATTGCTGGGAATGCCTCTGCCCTGACCACACACACTTTGTCCTTGTTTTGGACTGATGTTACCTCATGTTTGGAGAGGTGTCCTTAAGCTCATCTTTCCTTTGCTTGAAGGGAAGCTGTCCCAATGGCCTCAGAAGCACAAAGTGAGGGTGCAGAACATGCAGCTGAGCCTCCTGCAGCTCCTGTGCAGAGGGACAGGACATTCCAGTGGGGAACTATCCTTGCTGCAGTGAAAGACAAGCTCCCATCCCTGGACTCCGACTCCTCCATGGTAAGCACTGCAAATCTGCCTGTCTTCCCTCTGGATCATGAAAAAAAACTCTCAGAAGCAAGAGCAGGTGACCTTATCAAGCATTTTGGGGTGGCTGGTGTGGTATCCTAGGTGGGCTGCCTGTCCTGACTATGGAACACTGTGTGTTAATCCAAAACCTTCTGGATTATCCTTAATTATCAGCATTATTTCTGCCTCCTCTCCCTGTGTTCTTTGGATTCTGCCCCTGTGCTCAGCTCAGTGACACCCCACCTGCAGAGCTGCCTGCAGCCCTGGGGCCCAGCACAGACTTGGAGCTGCTGGAGCGAGTCCAGAGGGGGCACCAAGATGATCAGAGGGATGGAGCAGCAGCTCTGCTGTGAGCCAGGGTGAGACAGTTGGGATTGTTCAGCCTGGAGAAGAGAAGCTTTGGGATGATCCCATTGTGGCCTTCCAGGGCCTGAAGCGGCTCCAGGAGAGCTGGAGAGAGACTTGGGACAAGGGCTGGAGGGACAGGACACAGGGAATGGCTTCCCACTGCCAGAGGGCAGGGATGGATGGGATATTGGGCAGGAATTGTTCCCTGGGAGGGTGGGCAGGCCCTGGCACAGGGTGCCCAGAGCAGCTGTGGCTGCCCCTGGATCCCTGGAAGTGCCCAAGGCCAGGTTGGATGGGGCTTGGAGCAGCCTGGGACAGTGGAAGTTGTCCCTGCCCATGGCAGGGGGTGGGACAAGATGGGCTTTGAAGTCCCTTCCCAACCAAGACCATTCTGGTATTCCATTATATTATGGATTATTCTGTGTTTGAGGCTGGTGTCACATGTCCTCTGCACAAGGCATGTTGCTTTTTCATGCTTTTTACCTGCCAAAGAAGCATAATGGCAGAAACCTTTTCATATGAAGTGTGAGACTGACAGGTGTTGCACAGCATTCTTGACTGGTACAGGTTTTTCACTTGCTGGGTCTGGGCCAGGCTGTTTTTGGCTGCTGAACATCTCTGTTCACAGGACAGCATTGCTCTGGTGCTCCTCTCTAGTCCAAGGTGCTCTAGCACTGACTTTTCTGAGGGGATAATATGTCTCAAGATTTGATTATTAGTGGCATTTTGTCCAAATCAGAACATTTTGTTAATTTTCAAGCAGGTATAAACTTGAAAAACGTTTTGAACACGCAAAGGATACATTTTATCCCAACTTGGTGTAGCCATTAATGGTACAGGGGAGACTGTGAGATGTGTAAGAGCCAGAAATGCCTCCAGTGGGTATTCATTATTTATTATTAATCAATGATCCAAAGCAGTGTGATCTGGTGGATAAAGTGTTGATGGGCATTCCATGACTTGGGTTCTGCACCTGCATCTCTTCCCTCACTGTTCTCAGTTCCTTCTACCTACACTGTTTTAATTATTCAGAACAACCCTTGCATGTTAACCTGTGTCTCTGTAGTACAGATGAAGGCCCAACACTGAAATTATTTGTAGGCTTTCATGTTGAGTAAGTTACACCCAGGCTAAGCAAGAGGAGCAGCTCCAGATTTTGGTGCCAAATGCCATTGTATAACCCCAAATTATGCTGAATATTTTTTTCACTCTTTACAATCTCCAAATTCTCCATTTCTATCCCACGTGGAAAAGATTTCCTGCAGAAGGAACTGAGGCAATCTGTCTGGCACTTCATTTGCATTCAAAAGATCTGGTTGTGTAATCCCTGTCCTGCTGAGGCTGCAGTTCCAGGGCTGCACCTTTGTCCGAGGAGTTTCCACGTGTGGAAAGATCCATTTGTGCATCTGAAAGCTGTCACCTGAACGTGCTCTGCTTCCACCCCCAAAGATGGCACTCACAAATGTATTTTATGCCCAGAAACCCTTTCATGACCCTGATATGCAATTTATTAAGAGGAAAGGTGTTCTGTTGCAGTTGGCTTTGTGTTAATGACACCAGAGAGGATTCTCTGCAGTGTGAATTCCCAAAAATGCACACTTGCAAAACAAAGAGACAAGCAGGAGAGCTGTGTCCTGACTGCTGAGGAGGTGCTTAATCTCCCTTTGGTGTCCATGCATAAGGATTCATCTCCAGTGCATATCTGATGTTTAAAAAAGGGATTTTCAGAGCTATCTAAATGCTGCCTGACCAAGCACAGATTCTGTTTGCATTCTGAACAGGAGTCAGGGTGCTGAGGACAGTGAAAAGCCTTCATGGCCCTACCTGGCCTCACCTGGGGCTCCCTGCAACTCTATTTAAGCTCAGCTCTGGCCCTTCACACTCTCTCAGAGCTATGTTAGGGGAGTTTTGGTTTCCAGTTATGGTCCTGCCTGAGCCAGACTTTCATCTGTGAATTGACTTTCAGTCTTGATCTCTGCCCAGCCTCATCACTCCAATATTGCTCGAGGATCTGGAGTTGTGCCTCAGCCTGGTTGCTCCCCCTGGTCTTTCCTGCTTGTTCCTCTTGGGTGCTGTGGGACTGGGCTTTGCCTGGTGAGGCCTTGCCTTTCCAGTCCCTGAGAATCCCAGAGTGGCTTGGGGTGGAGGAACTTTAAAGTCCATCCAGTTCCACCCCCTGCCGTGTCCAGGGACATCTCACACTGTCCCAGGTTGCTCCAAGTCCCATGCAGCCTGGCCTTGGACACTGCCAGGGATCCAGGGGCAGCCACAGCTTCTCTGGGCACCCTGTGCCAGGGCCTCCCCACCCTCCCAAGGAACAATTCCTGCCCAATATCCCATCTAACCCTGCCCTCTGGCAGTGGGAAACCATTTCCCCTTGTCCTGGCACTCCAGGCCCTTGTAAATATTGAGCAGCTCTGCTCTTGCCTTTCTGATGGTGAATGAGGTGGTGCAGAGAATCACTTGGGAGTTAGAGAACTTCTCACAGTTTCCCTTGCTTTTCTTAGTAGGATGTTTGTCATCAACCTCCATAGGAATTGGATGTTTTACATGTTTTTTTCCATTTGTAGCTTGCTGAAATGTGGGGTTGGTGACTCTTGGGCTACCAGACTGTCTAGTAAAGGTGTGACTGCAAGGAAACTTCTTGTCTCTGCACTTCAAGAGGTGCCAACATGGGAGCTGTCACTGCAAACCAGATATTCCACTATCAGTCAGTATTGCAATCTCCTGTTTAATTTCTCTTTTTTCTTCTGTTTGCAGTCTGATTGTGAGAGTGATGAGGAGCTTTTCATCTTCCAGCGGGACCTGCCAAACTTAATTCCGGACCTGTCGGAAGAACTGATGATGTTTTCCCTGGAAGACTCCCAGGAGCAGGTTGGGACTGCCATGTGTGGGCTGCACTGTCACCCCTCTCTGCTGGCTGTCCCCAGTGTGGGCAGCTGCTGAATGTCTGACCTATTTGTCTGAACAGGACAAGCTTAGTCCTCAGTATTTTCTCCCACTAGAAAATAGAACTTTCTTTCTCTTTGTGCAGTGGCCCTTTAAAGTTTTCTCTGTTCTCGACATTTTGGACCCTTTTTGTTCCATCTCCTGGCAGTTTTTACTGTCCTTTTACTGTTTTTCTTCCCTGTGCACTAATTAACACTGTGCAATCATTTTATGTGTCTAAAAATGAATTAGGAGAGTGCAGGAAGGAGGAAAAGTATGAAGTTTACTCTTTGAACAGCTTTTCTGGGATAAAACAATCACATTGTTCCTTCAGTGATGAAGATAAATCCATGGGATCACAGAATGGTTTGGGCTGGAATAATGAGCACATGTAAGAAAAAGTAATTTAAAGGATGTTTAGCAGTTCCTGAAATTAAAGTTTCTGGAAAGTAAACAGTCTCACTGTTTTCCATGAGGGATATGGTGTGGGTTGTTTCCATATGGTGTCTGAGTTGGAGCTGTTGCCTTCCAATCACTCTGTTTTGGTTTATTACCCACTTCCAAAGCTCAGGGAGATTGACTTTTTGTATGTCTGTGCTTTCTCTACCTGTAGCAAATCCAGGAGACAGAAAAACTTCCATGGGAAATCTGGAACGGAGACCTGGAAAGTTTTGACTTTCAGGAAGAAACAGATGGTGCCCCAATCATTGCAGAAGAAGATGTACAAATGATTAAAGATGAGGCTCCTGAACCTGCCAGCCAGACTGAAGAAATGCCAAGCCAAAAGAGAGCTGCTCTTGAAGAGTCTCCCTCAGATTCCACAGATCACCTTGAGGAGAAAGAAATGGGCAGGACACAGGCCAATGAAAGAGGGAACTCCTGGTTTAACACAGCAGTGTCTGTGCAAGAGCTGTGCAGTAAAAAGGAGAGAAAAAAGCTGATAGAGACAAAGATACTCTCCAAGATCATCGTGGAGCCCTCCCCAAAGCAGGATGTCAAGCCTCCCTCCCATGGCATCAACAATGGTCTAGGAAGACTTGCAAAAGGAGGAACCTCCTCAGCTGAGCACCTTGGAGAAGTGACCCATTTGTCACTGCAGGCAAGTGGCCCTAAAATGAACCTTTGGGGGTGCTGCAGGTGGGGTGGGGGCACAGTGCAGTGCCTGACAATCCCACTGCAGCGAGGAACTGAAGTGCCCAGTTCTGACACAGCACAGGGGCTGTGTGTTACACACGTACCAAAAGCTGTCCCAGAGCTGCCAGTGCAAGTCCAAACCATGGCAAAAGCCAGAGATTGGCAGCAAAGTCCATGAACTGTTCAGGGAAGCCAACCACAGCATCTGTCCCTGGGAAGGCAAGGTGGTTTTCAGGTCCCAGGCAGACTTAGCATTAAAACAGAGAGCTTTCTGGCCTTCCAGTGGAGGTGAGGAGGTGTTTAGGGTTCTTCCTGAAGTCCTAAATCTCACCCACCTAAGGCAGGTTGGATGAGCAGCTCAGTGTTAACTGGGATGTGGCCCAGAGTGAGGGGGTGGTTCTCTTCAGCACTGAGTTACAGATCTGCCTGTATTGATTTTTAAGTTCATTAGGACTTAATCAGCACAGAACAGGTCCTGATCTTTCTGTTCAAAGCCTTCCAGAGGTCAGAGTACAGATGTTTCCCTTCCCCTTTCATGTATCCACAGAAATGAACTTTTTGATGTTAGAGCTGTTCCAGTCCAGGCAAATCATTCAGCTGCTGGCCTGTGAGTTAAATTGTGCTGCATCACTGAAGGACATCTTTTTCAAGTGGGTCTGCATGTATTTCCCAGCTCCCCTCACAGAATTCAGTCTCTGTTAATTCAGGAGGCACTATTTGCCTTTCAGAACCTGTTTGATATCAGGGACTTCAATAAGCTGAAGTCTGGTGCTTTGGGGTGAGTTCTGAGACCTGGCTCAGCGTGTTCTCACTTTCATTTGGAAGGAGGTTGTTGTTCCCCAGCTCAGCCAGGCACCTCAGCTTGTGTCAAGTTGCTAAACTCAGTTTCTTCTTGATTCCTGTCAGTTCATTTGAAATGGTTGTTTTTTTCTTAAGTTCCTTTCTGTATTAGAAATGGAACTGTGCAAACATTCACTTCTATTTTTTCTGGATCTTCTGGAACTTAAACCAGTGTTGCAGTGTTAGAATAGATCTAATCAAGGTTCAGATATTTGTGAAGATTTATTGCTTAGGAAGGAGGGAGAATCTTCTCTTCAGCAAGGGGGGCAGATGCTGGAGGTTTTACAAGGTGAAACTGCTGGGTTTGGAGGCTGCTTCTGCTTTTTTAAAGGCCATGAGTGGTTTGCTAAATGCCTGTTTGTGGCAGTGGTGTCATTGTCACGACTCACAGCCCCCTTCCTTTCAGTAAAACTCATAAGCACTTCTAATTTCTGGTGATGATATTTTACAAGGGTGTGGATTCCTTGCATTAAAACTTCAATTTCAAATAATGTTCAGAGGGGAAAGCAATGAGTGGTTTCAATGCATGTGGACTTTCATGGCAGCCTCTTGTACCTGAGCCAGGTGAGTGTGCCCTCAGCCAGGGATTCAGAGGAAGGAAATGGATGATCCTCTCTTCAGGGTGGGATGAGATATCATCTGATGCTGACTGTACCCAGAGCAATGGGAATTTACCCTGCTCAGAAGTTGGAGTGGGAGAAAAGGGCTCATCTCAAAGAACTGAAGAGCCACAAGTCCTTCTCCTGGGGGTGGCAGTGAGAAGTTGTCACATTATTCAGGATCAGATGCTTGGCCTTTTATCAGGCCACTTTTTAATCTGTTCCACTGTCTCCAGTGATTTTTGGAGTCTTATCAAAAGGGTTCATGATTCTCAGAGAAAAAGCCCCAGCAGAAGTAGCTGAAGCAGCTGGAGGGATGTAATAAATGCATTTCTTTCCTTGCAGCACATCCTCTGGAACTGCTGAAAGCAAGCTGGCACTGAAATTAGGGGTGGTCTTTTGGGAGTAAACTTTCCATCACATTTCTCTTGTCTTCTTTCAGAATATTGAGAAATGGAATGTAGACAAGAATCTTGAGGAGCTGGAGCAGCGGGGAGATAAAACTCGTGCAGGAGTTGCTTTCTTCCCAGCAGATTATGGTAATGTCACTAGTTGAAAGTGCATAAAAATAATTAAAACTCAGGTTCCTGTATTTAAGTTATTCCCTGCAGCATAATTTTGAATGCAGAAATCATAGCGTGTTTTTTAAATGCTTCTAAAACATGTTTAATTATCTTCCTCCAAGATTTCATCTAGGTTTCTTATCCTGAAGCCAGTGTTTCACAGCCTGCCACGGGCCAGACAAACCAGTTACAATATTATCTTTATCCTTCCCCTGCTGCCAGGCTGTAGGAAAAGGAGCAATGGGAACATGGGGAGTATTGGATGATTCCATGGCAGAAGGCCACAACTGATTGTTATTTCGTTGCTCTTCCACAGAGACCTTCAGAAGGAAGTCTGAGGATGAGCTCATGGAAAAGCTGGGAGAGCTGTGTGCCAGGCAGTCCCCTCCCTGGGGGAGGCCCTCAGCCAAGCTCTGCTCCTTCCAGGGACAGCAGGACAATAAGTAGGTCCTTGTCTGTCACATATCCCAGCTAATCCTGGCTGCCAGAATGGATACTAGGGAACTCCTGGTCTTCCAGAGGGGTTTTTCTCTGTAGCCTTGCAGAAAGCTGATATGGGAATTGGAATAGTCATTCATTTCCATTTGATGATAAACACCTTGGCATTCTCCATCAACCTTTGTCTAAACCTTACCAGACACTTGGGATCAATGGGAAAGGCAGGAAAATGAGGCTAAGCCAATTATCCTGCTCACCTTTTTGTCATCTAGGGTACCAGTTTCTCTTACTGGTGCCTCAGTTGAGCAAAAATACACAGGATGATTTTCTGTGGGCATCAGTGGAGGTGGTGTCAGTGGTTCGTGGAGGTTTCTGTGTGAAGGAAGAGCATTTTCAGGCTGTTCAGAGGGAACAACATCAGTGGTGGCAGCACAGAGGAAATAATGAGTGGAAAGGTGGAGGGGAAGGTGGGAAATATCCTCATTGCCAGAGCAGGGAGAGCCACTAGGATGATTTGCACTTTGTGTGCTTGGGAAGATAAAATGGAATTTCCAGAAGAGGCAGAGAGGAAAGGGGAACTTGTTCTTAAACTGAGATGTTAAAAGTTGTGATTTCTCTGGTGCCTGCCTTTGTTCTCCAGAACAATTTGGTGATGTCACATCTTGAGAACTAAATATCCCTCTTCATCCTGCCTGTGGTCTGTGTTCCTAGGGGAAGCTGAATCCTTGAATTTTGATAGCAGGGAGAAGCAGAGTTGGACTCTGTGTGGTAGCTCAGCACAAATCTCCTTTCTCAGTCCAGTTTTGATCCTAATGCACTCCCTGCAGGATTCCTTGGGGTGGGTAAGGCAGAGGATATGCTGAGATGGTGTTTTCTGTGTGCAGGGATATTGCCTTGCTGTCATCCCCACCAAGTTCTCTGAGGATGGGCAGGATGAGTTTCCAGGCCCTGCCAAAACCTGCAACTGTGTACATAGATTTGAGAGATGCTGAGCCACAAAAGTCAGTAACAGTCCCTGAAGAGGAACAAAGGTAAATCCTGGCTTTATTGGGAGTGAGAAATAAGTAATAGAAAGTGAGAAACTTAATGTAACTTTAAAAATTTTCACACCTCTGTCATAAGAAGAAACCTTGCAGTCAATAAACAGCTACTAGATAATAAACGGGTTAACATTTTGGTCTAGTTGCCTGAATATTTGAATTTTCTTTTTGCTAGAGTAATAGTGCAAAGAACACCTCCATAACACCTGGGAGTATCTCTAGCTTTTTCCTCATTTTCTAAATTTGCATCCTAGAAATGACCAAGAGCAAACACTCATCTGGAACAGGGTTAATTAATATGGTCTGATTGTTTCACAGTGCAAGTGACAGCTCCTCCTCCTCCTCCTCCTCTTCTGAAGAAGAAGAAGATACTGTGACAGTTGAGGATGAAGCAGAAAGGAGAATGTAAGATTCCTTACCAGGACTGTGCTGTAAATTATATGATGTTCATTTTTTCTGAAACTAAAATAATTGCCCTAACAGTGATCAGAGTGAAAGCTTGTGTAGTTAAATATTTCCATTCCTGGTCTTCACAGCAAAAAAAAATTAAAGCCCACTAATGTAAGTGCTCCAGTGTGGCCCCAGGAGGTCACTCTTCTCCTGTTGCATGATAAAGCTACCAAAGCTAGAGAGTTGTTGATCCTTGAGGCAATATTTGCACCTGTCCAGCTGCTTGGGACAGCTCAAAACACAGCCAGAGGTGCTCTGGGGGCTGAAAAATGTGAGTTTTTCTCCAGCCCTGTGTGAGTGACACCAGAACTGTGTTTGACATGACTCAGAACCAAACTTTGGAAATGTTGTAGGGAGTTGACTCAGACAAACCTTTATTTTTAGAAATAATAAAATAGGCTAGAATGGATAGAGATTTAAAGAGAATTCTGACTACATTGTATGGGCAGGGACCCTCCCAATTGTCCTTAACTGGAGGATAAAAGGGAGAGAGTGTGATGGGTGGAATCCTAAAGTGTAAATTCCTCAACAGGCACAGATGCCAGCCTTTTCTTGCTAAACTCCTGGATTCATATCCACAGACATTAGACATTTGTTTAATGTGAAGCAGAGCTGTCAAATTGAACCATCTTCCTGCACTCATGCTCTGGGATGAATTTGGAATTCTGCAGCCTGGAAGTTCAAACTGCAGCAGGGCAGGGGACAAGCAGAACATGGGTCTTGTTGTGCCAGTCACTTAGACTTCTTTTAATGATTTGGAAGAAGAGATGATTTGACAAGGAACAGAGCCCAAACAATGTAATTTAGAACATCTAATCCAAAACCAGTGAAAAGCAGGGACAAGGGGATGCTTGGGGAGCTTTCCCTGGCACTGACACAAGTTCAGCAGTTCCATCAGTGTAAATGTGCAGTGATGGAGAGCAGAACTTGGATTTTGATTCACTTTAATGTTGCTAAAGAACAAGCACACAAGTAATGCCTGGCAAATGCTGCTCAGTTCTGGTTGTAAATAAGAAATCCTCTTGGTCTAAGCAGAGCAGGATTCTGATCTCATTCAAGAGGGGTCTATCCGGTTTCATTTTTATCTGGAACAAATTATTAAACAGGAATTATTATTCTGTGCATGTAGATTATGTCATGACAGGACATTCCACTACCAAAGTAATGTGCTTGCTGATAGTTTAGCAGTCTCATTGAGGAAACTAAGGCAAACATTCCAAAATTGTAATAATTATCAGAAAAACTTTCTGTCTGTGTGTATTTGAACCGCACCTCGTGTTTCCAAAGGGGGCAAAAAAATCTATAGGCTCTGATTTCCATGCCAACCATACATTTGTTCAGGGCTCTTCTGGTAGGTGTTTGTGTTGTGCCTGAATGCAAAAGAGGTAAATAAACTGCCAGAAAGATCAATTTTGTGTTCTGGCTCTGCTTGTGTCACCCGAGTGCTAGTGCTGCTGTCACCCTCAGTTATTATTCCTGTAGATGTCCAGTCCTTGTTTTGAACTCTCATCGTATGAGAAGTTCCTCAGAGATGGAGTTTATTCCTATAATGTTTTATCTTGATGAAATCAGGTTTTTATTTCCTCTGCAGGAGGAATTGCTCAGGGAAGAGCCTGTTACTGCAACAAATCCGAGCAGCCCATAAGGAGGCCCTGGAGCTTCTTCATAAAGTGTCTGTTCCAGCTGAGAAACTGCATCCAGAAAGGCTGGAAGACAGAGGTTCCTCTGATAAAAGGCAAAACCAATCTTGTAAAGTGAGGCAAGAGACAAACAAGGTGGTTCCCAGGAAACTGATGGGATTGGAACCAGGCAAGGGAAGTCCCCCCTTTTCAAGTTGTGGGGGCAACAGAGCTGACACAGAGAAAGAGAACAAAATGGAAGCTGAGAAGATTCACAATGCAGGAGATGGTCCAGAGTGTCCTCTAATTACAGCAGAATTGCCAAGGTATCCCACAGGAAAAGTAATCAGTGGGTTTGGATGTGGCTTTGCTAATTGTCCAGCATTAAAGAAAATTACTTACCTGAGCTGTGAGCTGGAGCAAGAGGGTGTCTGTTTTTGTTACCTGGAAAGAACAACAGTCCTGGCTGCTGCTGGAAGGTTTAGAGGCAGCCTCAGTGGGGCTTGGCATTAGATGAGCTATGGCACTTCTGACATTGGAAACTGTGCCTTTTCCTTTAGCTTCTATTCTACAGAAGAGGAGGATAACGCAGTATTGATCTCCTTTAGGAACAACAGCACTGAGATTTCCTAAGCTCAGCTTCCTAGAAAATAGGGCTGGAAGGGTCAGTCTCCCTGTGCCAATAAACAGTGAGGTAAAATCTAATATCTCCTGGCAGATCTTTATAGAACTTGGTCTTGAAATCCTCAATGGTGAGGATTCCTTGACTCCCAGGTAGTACATTTTGCTGTTTGATCATCCTTAGAGTTGTAAAGCTTTTCATTAAGTCTAATTTAAATTATCCCCTCTCCAATTTAAGCTTATTTTTGTTGTGTTCCCAGAAGGGATGGAAAATGGTTTATTCCCTGTCTCAGTTTTAAAACACCTTTTATAAACTGGAAGATGCATCAGTCTCCCCTTGTAATTTTTTTCTTCCAAACAAAGGAATTCTGCCTCTCTGCCAACAACAAAAGTGTAAGATCTTGGAGTTACAAAATTACACCCGTGAAGAATGTCACAGGAATATCTTGGAAAGCTTTAAAAAATAGAAATAAGAGTGATAGCAGTTGAGGAAATTGCAGAGTTGTTTGGGCCTCTGCCTCCCTGGGCTTATTTAAATGTAGTGTATTCTGCAGAAGGTCTCATTTCAAAGTGAAATCAGGTGGTTGCCTTGTTCACCTGCCCAGCTGTTTGGGAGAGCTCCATTATGCTGCCTTTTCAAAGGTTATATCCTGCTATTTTCAGAGTGGAATTTAACATTCTGACTTTGACATATGAGCCCTGGAAAGAATCAGGATCTGCCTGCTCTGGAGACTATTACTGTGTCAGAGTTAAACACTTGCCTGCCCTGCCACTTAGACACCTCAGCTCATGTGTACCTGCTTTAAAAGGCAGGTGGTTGGTTGCAGGGATTTTTCCCTCTGGAATTCCTGACATTAAGCTCATTGCTTCCATCAGGAATACTAAACTCCATTTTGATTACCTGTTGGAGATGGCAGCCCATGGCCAGGCAAGAATGTGGGTTATTTACTGTCTCTGAGTGATAACTCAGTGATTTTAACTGATTTCATTTTTATCTCTTGCTATTCTAATTATTGCTGGGGCACCTGGGGCTGGAGGAATTCAGTTGTTGTTGAACTTTGTGTTTGCCATGGAAATGGCAGATGAAATCTTTCTGTGGGCATCCAGATGTAGAAAGGTGGGAGGTCTTGAGGTCAGAGGAACTTTATCTCTGTCATATCCTATAGCAGATAGGAAAGGGAATGGGTTTAGATTGGGAATCTTGGTGTGGAGATGGGGAGTGACACATCACAAACACATCTCTGCTTAAAGGAGTTTTCATCTCCAGATAGATTGTCACCACTTATCAGAAATTTGATCAGTGCTCCTTTTCTTTGAGTTTTTTTTTCTCCTTAGGGAGATTATTTCATCCACTGACAAGTTCTTGTGTCCCCCCACAAGCACCAGAATTGCTTTCTAAATCCATTTTAGCCTTTTGTGTCATGATTCCCCCTCAAGCACGTGGTGTAAATACGAGAAAAAAAGACGTGCAAAACAAAGGGCTTTTTTTCCCAGGTGAAAAGCTTAATCTGTGTATTTTTCAGGAGAGAAGGAAGTGAAGGAGAGCTCTCCCAAAAGGAGGAGGAGAAGAAGGAGAGGCAGAGGAGATGCAGATTGCAGGAGCAGCTGGAGCAGTGGCAGCCTCAGCGCTCGGTGTGTGGGCAGCAGTGCATGGCAGAGAACACCCCGCTCCTGTTCCACATGGTCAGTGGCTCAGGGCAGGCTGGGCCTGGCAGGGGCTCCCTGCCACGGCCAACTGGGAGCAAAATGGCCTTTTGATTGCATTGTTTCAAATCTGTTTGTTATGGAGCACTGTTAGCTGAGGAGAGGAGCAGCCCTGCAGCTCTTCTCTCACACTAAGGGAGAAGAATTCCCCACTTTCCTGTGCAGGGAGAGCTGCCTAAGTTCTGACCTGTAGGGGCTTGCTGGAATCAGTGGCCTCAGTGCCAACCACTTCACAAGAACCAGAGTCTCCCACATGATTTTTTATAATTTTCCTAAAAAAGTGAAATATTGTAACCATCTCTTCTGAGTTCTGTCTTCTTGTCTGCCCCCAGCAGCTTTATAGTTCACTTTTGTGGGTTGGTTTTGAGGATTGTGGGTTTAATAATAGGTTTTACTCCTGATTAAGGGGGTATGGAATGATCCTGACTTTAGCCAAAGCCTAACTATGGCTTGGAGGGCAGGGCTGCTGTTACTCCTCAGATTTATCTCTGTCCCTGCCCTTAGTGGGGGGATTGGAATGAGATGAGCTTTAGGATCACTCCCAACCCAACCCATTCCATGATCCTGTGACAAGCAGTCCTGCTTCATCCCTGCACTGATTTTGCTGAACACAAAGCCATGTGAGAAGGTCAGAGGAGGTGAGAAACTGCAAAACCACGTGAATCCACCATAATGATTTATTTGGGCTAATGCCAGTAACAAAGCTCTTCTGTCAGTACAGAAGTTGAAAGACTTCACAGCCCTAGATTTGGGGCTGGACCATTCAGGTTTCTTTTGTGAATTGATTGCTGTGGTTGTGGAGATTTGAAAGCTCATTTTATTTAGCACTGGATTAGTCAGTGAGGAGGAGTAAAGGACTGAAAAGCTCCCAGCTGAGTTTCCCTCTGCCAGCCCGCTTTGACAAGGACAGTGCCCAGAGCCCTGCTTTGGAGTGTAAAGGTTGTGGATCCTTTGGACTTGCTCCTCCTGGCTGCTGGCAGGCACCACCCACTTCCAGTTAGCCCTTGTTAAGATGCAGACACTCTGTTGCTCCTCAGAAATCCACGTGGGCCTTGCTCTCCCTTTCCTGACAATACACCAGGCAATGCAGAATTACTCTGTGTTTGGTCATTTCCCATATTTGCTGTGCTGATGCCAATAAAATGAGGATGGGCTGGGTGCTGTGCTTTGTCTGGAGCAGAGCTCAGGGTGCATCTGTGCTGGAACTGGAGTAGTAAATATTCCCCTTAGGGATGGGATGGTGTTCTAGTTGTGGCAGCAGGGACAGGGGCATTTCTCACCAGCCCAGGCTCCTGCTGCCTGTGCAAACTGCTCCCAGGGCCCAGAAAGAGGGAGGGGGACTCATTACACAGTGACAGGACAAGGGACAGCGGGTTTAACCAGAGGGCAGGGTTAAGGTGGGATTTGGGGGATGAACTCTTCCCTGGGAGGGTGGGCAGGCCCTGGCACAGGGTGCCCAGAGAAGCTGTGGCTGCCCCTGGATCCCTGGCAGTGTCCAAGGCCAGGCTGGAGCAGTCCCGTGGCAGGGGGTGGGATGATTTTTATGGTCCTTCCCACCCAAACCATTCCATGATCCCAAACTACGTGCCAGCCTGCTCCAGGGGAACCTGCCTGACCTCCCAAGGCACCGATGGTAAAAGCAAATCAGCACAACCTAAAATAACCATGTTGTCTGGGCAACTCTGCTCTTAGTTCTCATTCAGAAATATTCATTATTAAAATTAAGATTAAAAAATGTATCAACATAATCTGTCAAATACAACAGTCTTTTATAAGATTACTTGAAATCTGCTTTGATAGCAGCATTTTTTCCTTTGAGTTTGAATAAGGTTTTCTTTTTTCTTGCTTTATGAACACAGACACAAAAACTTCACTGTTTTGACACTTAAAACTAAAAGCCCCTGTAATTTGGCAGCTATGTTTCAGTGAAAATATCTAATATCTATATATAAACACATATATTCAAAGAGCAAACCCCAGTGTTTGAGAGAGTAGCACGCTTGCAAATTTGTTTTGTAAGTCCTTTGTTTTGGCAGTGATAGATGTTCAGATCTGGAACACTTGTCATAGTTTCCAGAATTCTTCTGACCATTTATAATGTACATAAATAATTGAATTGAATAATAATCAGAGGGAAAGTTTAGAAACTCTGCAATTACTGTAGCTGAGGTGCTGGGAAAGACTGGCAAAGGAAATTTAAAAAGCTGCATTAGGGTTACATTAGAGTTCTTGTCTAAAATGTAAAAGCAGATCTAATGTGCTGTCTCCTTTTTCTTAACCCAGTTCAGTCAAACTCTGTCCTCAGCTTCACTCTGAGAGTCGGGGTTGGGGAGAGGTAACTTGAAAGACTTGAGAGAGAATTCACTTCCAGAGGCACTTCAGCTGCTGAAGAAGGGGCTGAGATCCAGTGGATTTTCAAGAGATGCAGGTGCCAGTTCCCTGGGAAATCAGTGGGTTCTTGCTAAGAATTCTGCCTGTCAAGTCCATGTCTGTAGGTGTCTGAATACTTGGGCAATCTGGTTCACCTCTTAGTTTAAAAAATAACGCAGGGAAGAACCTGACTTCTTTAATGCTACATTTTGGTTTTGTTTTTTTTTTTTTCCCTTCTCTGCAGCACCCAAACTTTTGGTGAAATTTAAGACTGGCATGAGTTGATCTGTTCTGAAATTGGGCCTCCTAACCACATTTTAACTTTTGGATCTGCTTCAGAACTGATGCAAGCATCCAGAGTGCTGTGAAAGCCAGCAGAGTGGTGGTGTGATCCTTGCTGTAGGGTCAGGATGAATTAGTAGTTTAGAGGAACAACACAGGGTTTGTTTCATTATTTGAGCAGTGTTATTGATGAGGGAGACAGAAGGAATGCTCACAGGATGTAAAGCAGTTAAATGGAGGATGTAAAATGAAATGGGTTTGATCTGTCACTTCATTCATCTTGCTTATTATGATAAGTAACTTAGTGCTGACGTTGTTTTCCTTTCACATTCCCATTAGGTGGGATCCAGATAATGGTGGTAACTTTTGCCAAACTCAGAGCTGAGTTTTAGGTCAGAAGCAGCACAAGCAGGTTATTCTAAGGATATCACAGGATCCCAGCCTGGTCTGGGTGGGAAGGGGCCTTAAATCCCATCCTGTCCCACCCCTGCCATGGGCAGGGACACCTTCCACTATCCCAACCTGGCCTCGGACACTGCCAGGGATCCAGGGGCAGCCTGTGCCAGGGCCTGCCCACCCTCCCAGGGAACAATTTCTCCCCCATATCCCATCTAACCCTGCCCTCTGGCAGTGGGAAGCCTTTGGGGAAGATAAAGCAGGATGTGAAGGTGGGAGCAAGGCAGGGAGGGCAGTGCCATGGTCCCAAAGGAGCAGCAGAGCAGCTCCAGTGAGGGTGGCCAGTTGTGGCAAATGTGTGGGAATGAGGAAGGTCCAAGATGAAGATCAGAAAGCCAAGGCAGGAGCAGGACCCAGGGGCAGCCCAGTGATCACCCCGGGGGTCTGGAGTGATGGAACAGGGCTAAGCTGGAGCCACAAAGTCAGAGCAGTCAGTGCAGGGGCCGTGCAGGTGAGGGAGGTGAGGCAGAGGTAGAGCTGCTCTGCAGCTTGTCCAGGACCACGGGAAATGTCTCTGCTGATAAAGCAGCTTCACAGAGCTCCTTTCCCAGCAGCCCCATGTGAAATGAAACACCTGAGCTTGTGTCAGCACTGGCCTTGAACACTGCAGCCAAACCCCTGCGTGGCCCATCCAGCCCTGGAATTCATTTAACACAGAACAACTACAATTTAGCACTCATCTCTTTTATTATTCGGACAAAGTAGGTGCTTTCAGAATGGCTTCAGCTTGATTCTCCATTTATTGCTTTATCATGATATGGCAGAACAAGATAATGTTGTTGGAGAGCTATTAGGAGCCACCTTGTAACCAGCCCCTTATAAACACAGTTTTATCTCCCTTAGCCAGCCAGAGTGGTTGGGAGATGAATGTGTTGACTCATACTGTGGCATCTCATTTTTCTTGGCATTCACAATCACATGGGCTAACCTTGTATCAGTAATTACATTACCATGATCCTCATCTCATTGCAGCTTAGCCTTACAGCTGCCTTACAAAACAACAACATCCAGGCACAACAGAGTCATTCTACCTTAACAAATAGATGATGTGGGTACTTTCCTTTCCATCTTGTAAACACAGGCTCCATCACCTTTTTGTCAAAATCAGCAGGTTCTTTATGTTAACACGCCTTTGACTCAGCTCGCTGGTGTCAGGGAGAATTCTCAACCACAAGATGTTCTACGTGCATTGCCACAAAATTACCAATATATGATGGTCAAATCCTTCCTTGCCCTTTGATGGCCTTGTTCTCTCTTTCATCTGTTATTTCTTCCAGGGAAAATCCATGGCAAAATCCATATTTACCATCCACAGTGGTGCTGAAGTCCTGTACATTCTGCTGCTGGGACAGTCACCCTGCATCAGCACGGTCTGCCTGAAAGTAGGGATTGATTTCCAAAACTTGTATAAGTATTTCTAGTTCAGTTACTGGCCCCAGAAGTTATTTTTAAGTAGGAGGTGCCTTGATCTGCAAATTGTCAGTGAAATGCTTTTGATTCTTTACCTGTCTTCCTTAAATAGGTGCCTGTGATTGCCATTGCTGTTCCATGGGTGTTTTGATCTTTTTAAGGCAATGATGCTGACATCAGCATTGGAAATTGCCCTTTTCTTGCATTTCTGGGTTCTTCAAGGACATTGTGGATCCTGAGATCCCAACCTAGCACTTCACCTGCTGGACCAGGGCACTTGGGCACCTCCCCAGCTCCTGGAGCTGCTCTCATGACTGCACTGAGGTGATTGCCTCAGCACTATTTAAAAATACTTTTATTGCTGGGTGGAAAATGCATAAAGGAAAAGGACTGCAAGAAAGTCACATTAATGTCTCCACTTAAAGAATGGACAAAGGCCTGATCAACCACTCTTGAAGGAATAGGCTTTGTGCCACTTCCTTACAGAACTGCCAATTTATCCCCCCAAATGTGGTGCAGTACACCTATTTGGAAAAGCTGAGGAAACTTACAGGATCTTTTTCTGATTATAACGATTTTGTGACACAGTGGTTGATTTTTTCTCTATCTCTATTACCCCAAAGGTGATCCTGGTGGCACAAATCACCTGTGAGCAAATGTTTTTATTGACACTGGACCAAAAAATGGCATCTGTGTGAATGTAATTATAACAACATTTAGCCCTTTCTATTATTTTAATACAGCTTAAAGCCCCCCCCATTAATTGTAAAAATCACCGAATATTTCCTACACTAATTTTTTCAGACACCAGAGCTGAGTTTGGGTTTTGCTTGGCTCCCCTGCTGGGCTGATGCAAAGGTTGTGGCCAGCAGTGCTGTACCCAACAGCCACCAGATGGCCCCTGAATTCCTCCTTTTTTTTTTTCCCTGCCAGGCATTTAATGAGTTCCTGAAACAAGATTAAAATCTCTTGTACTTAATGAACCCGCTGCCTCGACTCAAGAAAGGCTTAAAAATAAACTAAGGCAATTAGAGATGGAGTTAAACTTAGCACACAGAGACAGAAGGCCAAGATTCCTGTTTGTGCCACCAGCCCAGCACACAGCATTTGGAATCGATGGAAGATCCCAAGGAAATGTTTTTCCAGCATGGGTGGCTGGCAGCTGGCACAGAGCCTGTGTTTCTGGCCTCCTCTTCATCTTCCCACATGGTGCCAGGGAAAGCAAATGGAGGGATTTGCTGGCACAGCACTTTGGTGGAGAAGCTGCTTCCTGCTGTCCCTGGCTCCAGGCACAAATCCCAGGGGCTGAGGCTCAGGATGGCACGGATCTGACCTAAGGATTTGCCTTAATAGGCAAGCACAGGGCCTAGGCCTTACATGTCTGTGTTATAAACACCTCCCTCCACACAGGAGGAGTTTGCTCTCCGTGTTCCCAGAGTCAGGAATGTTATGGAAGTGCCCAGGCACTCTTAGGGCAGGTTGTACTTCCCATCCTCACGGCTCCTCTCCCCAGTTCTGCTCATGCCACCAGAGCAGGTCCAAGAGCCACACAGTAAAGCTGCTTTCATAACCTTTGGCTGCTTTAAGAGGTTTTCCAGCCAAATGGCTGTAGAAATGCTCAGAACCAGGAAATTCACCTGTGCTGAATGCAACAGGATCACCAAAAAGCCGTGGAGAACCTTCCATGAAAACCTGAGAGCCACTCTGGTGGTTCCCAGGGGCTTCCACATTTGTGCTTTTTCCAGCTGTGAAAGGAATTGAAGAGCCAGGGCTTTACAAATCAGTGGGATCTTGCAATGCTGTTTCTCTGACTGCAGTTGGAAAAGGCCGCAGGATAATATGAGATATTTAATCCTTTATATTCCTCAGCATATCCTGGAAGTGATTAAAATGAGTTTAGGCTTATTCCTCAATACTCTCCTGCCTGAGTTTGACAGATGGGAACATTCGTTGCTGTTGCTGAAGGGAAAGGTTAATACAAGGAAAAGGAGCAGAGTTTCCAGGATTCCATGCATGAACTAGCTGCCAGTAGAGGTCCTGAATACTCCTCCATTCACATTAGCAGGATATTCACATTAAACTTGAAGACAATAATGTAAAATATCCATGAGCTGAATTCTATTTCTCATCCTGGAGAGGGCAGGAGGACACAAAACCATCTCTGGGCTTTTTGTCTCCTCAGGTCCTGCTCTGTGCCAGGCCCTGTGCTGGCAGCAGGAAGAGCTGTCCTGGGTTTGCAGTGGCTCTGAACAAGTGCCAGTCACGTTTAATTACACAGAGAAACAAACACTTTCTGCCGTGATTCTCTCTCTTGGAATCAAAATAGAATTCCCAACTCCTGGCCTTACCTCAGGGCTGTGATCATTGATGCTATTTGTAGATGAAAGGAGGCTGAACCTGCCCCTCTGTTTTTCCAAGGGGATGTACAGGCTTGTCTGTTAAAGGAACTGCAGGATTTATTTAAACTGCACTCCTGGTCTCACTCATGCCTTGTTGTTCAGTACTGACTTAGGCTGGGCTCGTGTTCCAAATCTCAGCACACAGGGGGATAAGCTTGGTCACAACTGTAAACACATTATTCCACAAATACTCATTATGGGGCATTATTCTCAGTGGCAGGGAATGGAATTCAGGGCATTATCTGAGATTATGGAGTGGAAGAATCGTGTAGTTATTTTTATTTTGCAAACACAGAGCTCTACCCAGCTCTCTGCCAAGCACCTGGAGTTCCCACCAGCCTCAGGGAACACTGTAAGCACTTAGCAGTTCTCAAGATCACAAAGCCCCAAATTCACAGGTCTGAAGGGTTGTCTGGAGGGTGTTTTATAGCTGGAGAGAAGAGCACAGAGCCTGTGACAAACCAGATACAATCCATTTTAATTGGCAGCTGGCAGTCTGTAAAACAAACCACTTTACCTCTGCTAAAACTTCCTGATAAAGCAGCTGAGCAGAGTTCCCCCCCCACCCAACCATTTATTTTCCTTTATTTCTTTGGGGATTTCCATAGAGTATCAGGGGAAATACATGAAAGAGATAAATAGATGGGAAGAAAAAACGAGGCTTTCCATGGTGAATCACAGAACCAATCCCATATGGTTTGGGTCGGAAGAGACCTTAAAGATTCTCTCATTCTAACCTCCTGGGAATCTCCTGGAGTATCCAAGTAGAGCCATTTCCATCGGATTTAAACCCAGCTTGGATCGTGTGCCAAATGGCAACCTAGGTTTCAGATGGCTGAGGACCAGTTCCATGCTCTGTCCCAGCATTTCCAAGTGACCACGTGCAATTCCCTTCCCTTTGGAGGGTCTGGAAGTCCTGACACGTTTTTTGTGTGAGCCAGGTTGGAATCCTTTGAAGAACAAGTTGTGGAAGATGCAGATAAGAACATGCTGAGGGGGCTGAGAGGCCACACCTTAAGGAGCAGGAAAAGGAACAGAGGTTAATTTTTAAAGTTTGTTGATAATCTTACACTCTTCCTCTTCAGAGCACTTTACAGAGTCTTGATAATTAATCCAGCTAGACAGGGAGCAGGATAAGGAAATATTATCCTCACTTTACAGTTCCATAGAGAAAGACTTCATTCCAGAGCCAGAACCGAGGCACAAATTCCCGATTCCCAATCTTGTGCTCACATGAAATGTGTAAGTAATTAAACGTCCTTTACTCATTTCAGCTGCTTCTCATTAACCAGGAGTATAAACTCATTAGAGGAGGAACTTTTTGTTACATGTGCTCAGAACACCAGCACAATGAGGCTGGGAATCCTTCTGAGCCTCTCCAAGTGTTACTGGAGTGTAAACACCAATCATGGAAAAGGCACTTCTCATTTTTAATGATTATGTCTTGGAAAGCAAACAAACTCAAAAAAGACTCAGTGTTACTTTGGTTTAAATTTTAATGCACTTCTCAGGTCAGTGAGCCTTTGTCAGAAAACTTTCCCACTTCTAAAAAGTAAAGAAGAAATTGTATGTAAAAAGCTGTTTGTTACCAGCTATTTAAATGTGTTTTTTTAAACTTGTTGAATTTGGACCAAAAATATTTAGATCCTGTGTGATCCACAGCATCTCTCTGGTAACAAATCCTGTGGACCAGATCCTTGCCTCCCATGGAAGAGGGTTTATTCACATCTTTGACAGATGAGCCATTAACTCCAGTGTAGCAGTTCAGAATTCCCTTAGTGCAGTTAAGAGGTTTTAATCTTCATACCCAAGACTAAGAATAATTGTCCAGAGCAAGAAAACTTTCAGAAAAGACATTTTCTTTATTATTACATTTTTAACTTAAACTCTCATGATCTGGAGTGCCCTAAGTGAATTGAAAACTATGGAGATCAGAGCAAATAATGCTCCATTACACAGCTCCCTGAATCCTTGCTATCTCCCTTGGCAGAGTTATCTGCTTTGGAGCATCATAATTCCTCCATTTGAGCAATCTGGGGCTCATCCACATCAGAAATTTCAATACCATCTTGCCCCCATCATGTTTTTCAGATCCATAACCTCAGCATGATGCTCAGAAAGGCAGTGGTGCCACAGAGTGACTCTGGTACAGAAATGCATTTACAGAAAGACCATTCAGACCATTAAACATCAATTGTACTCTCCTTTTTGTCAGGAAAAGTCAACTTCCTAATTCCAGAGTGTTCTGCCAGTTGCATGCAGGAACTGCAGAGCCTCCTCTCCTCATTCTCACCCCTTGCTCCCACTTTGCAATGATAAAGCAGTTTTTTGAATGGTTTCAGGGTTTATTCCATGCTTTAATGTGGAGTTTCAAATCATCTAACAGATGGCATTGTCATCATTTTTCCTTCCCCACAGAATGAAAATGAACAAACACTTGACATTTCCAATATGTCTTCATCTAATGCAAGAATTTTTAGAAGCCGTGGAATAGTGATAATCTGCTTTGCCTTAGATGGCCAGAATTGTTAAATGTGTCCTAAAAATCCTGCATTTCCCACATGACTGTGTGGAAAATAGAGATTTAACCACACAATCATCATGGTTATGATGGTACCACCAGCTCTGTCCACGGCAGAGCAGGAACATGGAATACCAGAGCAGCTGTGGAATGAGAGGGGAAGGTTCATTAGAGAAATTAGCTCGAGCTGCTCCAGCACTTACAAATCAGCTCACATTTACAAACCCACAGCAGATGCATCATTTGGCAAAAGAGTTCTGCAGTCAGTAATTTGCCATTCATCAGGGATTGCCTCTTAAATCTGGGATCCAAGCTAGGGTGCAGATGACATAGGAGGATAAATTTAGACAGGGCTGAAAACAATTATTTTGATTAAACCTCCAGCCAATGAGAATATCAGTCTTCCTATTCCTCCCCTTCTCCCTCACTCACCCCTCTGTGGTGAAGGAGGAGCCTGTGTGAGTTTAACTTCTCTGCTTTTCCAGGCAGGGGATGTTTGGAAGGAGCTTTTGCTGCTGTAGAATCTGGCCAGTGGAGTAGGGAGGGTATTTGGATGGAACATGCTGCCTTGCTTCTGTGTTGGTGTTGGAAAATGTGCTGGGAGGGAAATATTGAAGTTTTAGTTACCTGCAAAGGAGAGAGTGTGTCTATTCAGGTAAAAAATGGGTTTTTCCTTGGCCCATCCTGCCACTGGGGCAACTCCTTGGACTGGATGAGTTGATTCTGCTGGGAAATCTTTGTGAAGTTGTTGCCTGGCTCCTAAACTTCTCCTTGGACATTCTAGCCTCTCACAGCTTTGACATTAACGTTTCCCAGTCTTTGAAACTCTTTGTCCAATGTAACATGGATGTGTAGGAAGAGTAATGCTAACTACTCTTAAAAAACATCAGCAAAAACACCATTTAACCACTCTGAGCTATTTTATTAGAAATAAAATCATGTTAATCTTGGCTGGCAATCTTATGCCCACCAGACCTTAGCTTGCTGTCATCATAAACAGCTCTGGTTTAAAATAACAATGATAATATGGAGGTAAATTGCCACTTTTTAAAATACGTTTTTAATGAATAATAGTTTCCTTTGGGATTGTCGTAGAATCACAGAATGGTTTGGGTGGGAAGAGACCTTAAATCTCATCCCATCCCACCCCCTGACCTGGGCAGGGACACCTTCCACTGGCCCAGGCTGCTCCAAGCCCTGTCCAGCCTGGCCTTGGACACTGCCAGGGATCCAGGGGCAGCCACAGCTGCTCTGGGCACCCTGTGCCAGGGCCTGCCCACCCTGCCAGGGAACAATTCCTTCCCAATATCCCATCTAACCCTGCCCTCCCTCAGCCTAAGGCCATTGTGCCTCTGTGGAAGTTCAGCACCTCTGTCACTGCATTATGTGGCTGTCTTGAAGTTGTCTTGCAATTCCTTTCTCCTCATTTCCCTGTGCTGTGGGTTTGGGCAGAGGTCACTCCGTGGCTGCTCACTGTGGTTGCTGCTCCTCCTTGCACTGTTGTTATGTGAGAGTGGAGAAAAAAAGGCCAGAGCTGGGGAGGGAGGGTGGTTGGGAAACTGAGCTGAAGGGCTGGAACTTGTAATGACATAAACTATAATTGCAAAACAAAATAGCAAGAATTTGGGAAGAGGAAATTTTATCTTATTTACTCTTTGGTAATTGTTGGCACTTGACTGCAATCAGCTGCAAGCCTATCTCTGAGTGACAGCACAATTCCAGCCAGAGCAACCAAAAATAGCCCAGCATTTGAGTAATTTTAGGCTTTTTTTAACCTAATACTGTCACAAATAAAAGCCAGTGTAACGTGGGCAAATTGAACTCTCCTCTGCAGACTGGGGTAAACTGGGCAGTGCTGTGGGAAGCCATACCCAGAAAGCACCAGTTGTATCTTTCTTCAGCTATTCTCCTCCAGAATTAATCTGGATTAGCTCAATTTTTGTTCATTAGTATTAATAGTTCAGAAGTTATTCAAGTTCTACACTTGGATTCTTGTTGTGGCAGAGGGAGGAGAGGGAAAGTCCAACCTTCACCGAAGCTTCAGTCAGAAAGAACCTTGATAGATAAACTTACCTGATTTTGGTCAGAAAACCCACTGAGCCTTCCCCTGCTGCTGGGCTGAGGAAGTTTGGGATAGTTGGAGGTTTCCTGCTGAAACATTAGTTAGAGATACTGTTTATGTCATTAGCTGTTAAATTCCCTCCTCTCATTGACCCCACACCCTGGTTGAGGGAGGAAGGAAGGAAAATCCTTTCTCCCACACAGGATATAGGAGAAGGTCACTTTTCCCTCATGCTCCCAGAGTTTCTCCCAAGACTCTTCCTCAGGGGATTTCAGTGGAGGGGTCAAAGCCCTGAGGAGTTCTGTTGGCACCCCAGGACTACAGTAACATTAATTAACACAACTCTGCAGCATCACACACGTTTGTGTGGCTGTTTTGCCTTTATTGCTAATTGCAGTTTTATTTGGTACCAAAACACAGGGTGACACAGGAGAGCTGCTTTCATTTTATTCCTTATTAAACCATTTTAAGAAGTTGTCTGTTTCCAGGACCAGCACAAAAGTCAAGCTACATTAACTTGTCAAGTGGATTAGTCATGAAACAGCTTTTTGGACATTTTAATTCAGAATAAAGATGGCTGTAATTGGATTTAACTTACTTTGCTTTCAGAGTAAATTCAGGTAAATCAAATTAAGGTTCATTCAGTGTAGAGGTGTGGGCAGAAATCCTCATTATGGGCTACATGGAGCAACTGAAAAAATGAGGCCAGGTTGGATGGGGCTTGGAGCAGCCTGGTCCAGTGGAAGTTGTCCCTGCCTGTGGGAAGGGGTGGAAGAAAATCAGTTTTAAGGCCCCTTCCAAGTGAAACCCTTCCATAATTCTGTGATTGTAACTATTGAGGAGCAGTACTGGAGAATCTTTGGGATTTTAGGGACTTGCTGGTTAATTTATCAAAGAAATGTCAGGGGCAGCAAGTTGAGTATAGATAGGGAGAACAAGCCAGCCAATAATTACAGCTGCAGCTGCTGCAGCTGTGGAAGGACAAAAAGCTGTAAGTACCACAGATCAAGCTTGAAGTTGTCTTGAACAGTTCTCTTAAAGGAGAGGGAATTTGCATACTGAATAACCAACTATCAATGCTGAAGTAAAGAAAGGAGGTGAGTTCCCTTAACTGTGACATCATCTCTGAAATGAGAGATGTTAGGTGAAGCAGAAAATAAGGAGTTTTCACACTATCAGGCTTGTTTGAAGGCTTTTCAGTGATTAAAAAACCCCCCAAACACTGAGTCTTGAATACAGAATAAATTCAATCACACTTTTCCAGCTGTGACTGTGTAACCTTCCATTCACCAGGCAGTGTTTGGCTAAATGAGGACCCAGGTGACAGCTGTCCAAGAAAACCTGCAGTGCTCAGGCAGGTGTCACTGATGGAACAACCTGGCTTTTATGGCTCATTCTCCCTCTTTGATAAATGCTCTCTGGGTGTTAAATGCCCCTCCTGTGATGGCAATGAATGTAATTAATTCCTGGTGATGAATACACTTCCAGGAATCCAAGCAACTTTCATTTTCATACTCTTTTTTTTTGACAGGAAGCCTCTTTGTTGCCAGCTATTGACACGTTGCCTGGATCCCACAGAGTGAAAAAGGAGGTGCTGTTGATGACCATTTGCCTGGCAAGTTGTGGCCAAGTGGCCACGGATCAGTGTGAGGGGCAGGTGCCTGACAAGGTGCTGGGAGCAGCCAACATTTACCAGGCCCTGGTGACGTGGCTGCTGTCCCTGGTGAGTGCAGTGACCTGGCACAAAAGGCTCTGTGTGATGAGGGCTGTGTTTGGACCCCCAGTGAATACATAATCACTCTTGAAATCTCCTTTTTACCCCCCCACAACAGCTACAAAGCAGTGGCTGAACAAAGTGGAAATTATGTTCTAATTTGCCCCAGAGTCTGTAAATAAAAGTCTCGCCAGAGTCAGTGGAGCTGGGTTCTGTCTGTAGTTTATGAAGAAATGAAAAATTGCTGAGCCATGTTTTCAGTTGTTGGAAGTGACTGCTGGGTGTTAGGCTTTGTCCTTGGCAATGGACATGGGTTCCTGGTTTTCACCCCTTGTTCTAGATAAGAAAAGACCCTTCCTGATAGTCAAGAGTGCTGTGAACAAGTGAGGGGCTGCCTTAACTGTCCTTTGGTTCAGACGTTTTTCTCCTCTAAAGAAACCACCCCATCCTCTCTCCTTCCTATCCATATTACCCTTTATTCCCTAGGGAAAACAGTGTATTTTTCTTCCCCAATGAATATTTTTCCTTCCCACCCTGCTCAGTGGCCTTATTCTTTTGCCTGGGAAAGACTCTGGGATACCACTACTGATCCACACAGTCAAGGTAGATTTCACCCTGAGCAGCCAGGCTTTTAAATCACTTAAATTCCACTTAAACACAATTAATTGTTAATGATGTTCCAGCTTGCATTAAAACATTGCTAACATTCTTTAGTGTTAGTTCAGTGCTAATGAAAATTGCCACTGGAACAGCCCTGGATCCTGAGTTTTCCATTCAGACTCGTTAGCTTGTGACCAGCTGCAGTGTAAGCTCTCTTCCCTTGTGTTAGTCCCATTAAAAAAAAAACCCTGAGCTCTCACTTATAGCAGTTCTCTCTGAGCCTGAAAAGGTACCTCAGTTTCCAGGGCTGTGGCACTCTGATGGGTGTGGGGTCAGATGTTCAGATGGACTTTGTGCCCAAGAAAAACTGGGCTAAAATCCACCAATTTATTCTACACAGGCTCTGAAATGGCTGTTGGATAGCTATGAAGAGGTTTGCATTTCTTTCACTGAAAGAACTGGAAATGTTGAGGCATTTTTAGGCCAAATTCTCATCTGGTAATCCATGCAATTCCACTGACTGTGTAAATCAGCATATCCTTACTGATTCCATTGGAGGTGTGCTGGATGCTGCCAGTTGGGAGCAGTGGATGGTGCAGAATTCCCCATGGGAATCCAGTGTTCAAAGCAATGGAGGGCTTGGTGCTGGTGTTTTGAGTGATCCAGCTGAGCTGTGCAGCAGCTTCAAAATCCAGCCTGGTCCTGTGTTAAAAACATGTTTTTAGAGGCCTTTATCTCCCTGTAAATGGTTTGGGGCTATAGATGCAGTAAACAGAGCTGATAATGCACCTAGAGACTGGTGAGGGTATAAACCAGGAGAACAAGACTTGGAGTTTCTGTATCCACCAGAGCCCTGGGAGGGAATTACAGTCCTGTAGCTCAGACTTGCCTTTCTGTCCATCCAGAGAATGTTCTGGATCAGGTACCTCTGCTTTTCCTTTCTCCTGGCTTTGCTGATTCCCTGTGTCTGGCTTTCACAGAATTTTCTGCCCCTTTTCACCAGCTACCCTGGACATTTTGCAGCAACCCAGTGCCTTCCCAGGCTGTTACAAGTGTTTCTCCTCTCTCTTTTCTAACCTTTAATCAAGATTTTCACGTGTTCTGCATGTTAAAGTGGATTATGTTCCATCTGACTTTGAGCCAACCCCCAAAGAGCCAAGGCATAGTCTGTCCTACTGGAACCTTCTCCCTGGATCTAAACTGATATTCACGATAATAATTTGTCTTGGGCTTGCAGAAGTCACTTCTTACCCTCTTTGGGTTAAAACAGATCTATAAACTGGAAAATAGAATGTTTCCCTCCCACACACATGTACACAAAAAATCCATGAAAAAGAAATCACCTCAGCCCAACTAAAAGAGGATTCACAGGATGGGGATTGATGGGGTTTGGGCTGTTAGTGAAGAGCTCCTTAGGGAAGCCTGCAGCAGCTCCTTGGAGTGGCATCATCCCTTTGCACTGATTTATGAGCTGAGATTGGATTGATCTCACTGCCACTGATAAAGGCACACACGGTGCTGCTGTGACAGGAACATTCTGGGCAGCCTTGACAGGGGCTCTGTGCTCACCCCTTGCTGCACCAGGGAAACGATGGGAATTCTTGCTTCCACATAGTGAAACTGGTGGAAGTCAGAGCTTGCAAGTCCTCATTGAGAAAATAAATCCTAAGGCTTATCAAAAGCAATGTGTTATTCCTATTTAATTTGGTCTTTATTGATTTTTCTACTGGCTAAACCACAGCTAATCTACTAATCAAAGCAGAGTGCTCCCTGGGTTGTTGTGGGGCTCTACTCAAAAGCAACAGAGCAAGAAAAAGGTTTTTTTTTTCAGTCCATCTTAAAATGGAATTGTGTTCCAATGGATTTCCAGGTGCCTCCTGTGAAGAGGAAGGATGGCCCCAGAGCTCCATTTGAGGTGGTGGGGCTGCAGCAGGCCTGGAGAGAGGAAGGCTTGGCCCTCTTCGCCTGCCTGGTGGCACCAGAGGAACCTGCAGCCCAGAGCTGCCCCGAGATCCAGGAGCCAGGAGTGAGTAGCAGCATTTCCACCTGGTAGTTGTGCAAACAGGGCAGGCACCACTGCTCTGTCCTGGGCACCAGGCCTGGCTGTGCCAACTCAAGCTCCAGTTGCAGCAGGGCAGGACAGAGCAGTGGAAGAGCTGCCCAAGCTGGGATGGGGGGAACAGTACCCTGTGGAAGTGAAGGATTGCTTACAGCTAATTGCCAACCCCAGCTGTCCTCAGTTATGCTGCATTTAGATTATGTGCAGACCAGAAACCAGCTCTCTGTAGCATCATTTTTTCTCAATTGCTCATTAGCTGTAACCTCACACTGCAGAAATTTAGCTGGATTTGGAGGAGACACATCTTTTGGCACCTGTTACGGTTTTTCCTCCTTTATTTTAACCATGTGAAGAGTGTGGCACAGGAGGAGGAGTTATTTTTATTTCATTGCCAGGAGCTGAGGCCTGGAAGCAGGACCTGAGCTTGTCCCCTCAGTTTTGGTGGGCCCCAGAGCCCGAGCTGTGCAATAAAACTGGAAGGCCTTGCACACAGGAAATTTAGCACATGTGATGTAAGACATGATATGAACTCCTGTCCTGAGCACAGCAGAGCTGTGAAATTGCAGCTCTGGGCTCTGCTCTGCTGGTTCTGTCTTTCACAGAGCAGATTTGATACAGGTTGGAGCACCTTGTACCTATTTCTTTTTTTGGAGACAATTTTTTAGGTAGAATTGCCACTCTTGCCTGATGTAAATACCTGTTTTACCTGAGCAGTGTGGGTGACTCTTGCTGGGAAGTGTGGCCAGGTGGATGTGGGGAACAACAATCCCTGTGTCCCCCAGATCTTCTGAGAGCCACTTGCTTGAATAACTGTCCTGTGGCTGAGGAACCTTTGAGGTGCTGCCCTGTGCTCTGAGGTTCCTCTCAGGTGGCTCAAAGCAACTTTTGTGGCTCCAGTGAGCTGGTAGTGGATTTTCTACTCTATTTTTGCCTGCCTCATCCCCAGGTGTCTGTGTTATACCTGCTGGCCACACCATGGGGAGCCTAAGTGGAACAGTATGTGTGAACATGTTTTTAAAACACACTTCAGCATCCCCTTCTCAGCTGCAGCAAATGTTCTTCGCTTGCAGCTGCTGCCTGGGAGCAGCAAAGATTGAATTTCCCATGTTGTATCACAAAACCTGGAGTTTGACAGCTGTGGCTCCAGTGCTCCTGAAAATAAATGATGGATGCTGGCACCAAATGTCATGATTAAAATACTACCAAAAAAAACCCCAGCCCAAAACCACGAGCAGCTTTTCCATTAGTGATGGTGCAGTCCTGGGCAGAGGCTGATGAGACCAGGCTCTGCTGGACTGGACAAGGGCTTGGTGTTGGCTCCTGCCCAAGGCAATGGAATTCAAGGTGTTTCCTCTGTTGGAGCGAAGGGAATGGAGGGGCAGAGCCTGACCTGCTCTCTGCTGATTCCAGCTGAGGGCTTGGCCAAAGCACCAGAATGATTGAGCACTGATTATGCTAAAATATGTCCCAGGGTTACAGAATTGAATGAACTTTTGGAACTGTGGGCTCGCGCTGCCCTGAGTGTTTGGTTGCAGCTGGGAAGGGTTAGATCACAACCTGGTGGAACAAACTGCAGCTTTTCCAGTCCTTCTCATGGAATCACAGAATGGTTTGGATTGGAAGGGGCCATCCAGTCCAAATCCCTGCAAGAAGCTGGGACAACTTCCACTATCCCAGGCTGCTCCAAGCCCTGTCCAGCTTGACCTTGGACACTTCCAGGATGCTCAGCTGCTCTGGGCACCCTGTGCTCATTCTGCTTTCAGTTGTCTCCTGGGTTGGAATGAGCTCAGCTCCGTTGCGCAGCAGTGACATTTCAGGGGTTGGAGCAGTTCTTCCAAGCAGGACTTAGGTTGCCTCTCCCTCATTAGAGGCTCTTTGTGGTAGCACTGACTTGTGTCAGTCTTTCTTTCCTGAGGCATTTGTAGAGCTGCTGCTTTCCCCAGCAGAGATCAGAGCTGGGAGGAACAACAAAAGTTGGGATGTCAGCCCCAGCAGGGACAAGGAAAATGACAGCAAGTCACCCTGTTCCTGCCCTTGGGCAGCTGTAGCTACTGTGGAGAGAAATGTGGACTTTATTCTTCACACTGCAGCCCTCAGTCTCTCACTGTCCTGTCAATGTGCAAGTTTTCAATGGCTAAATTGAAAAACAAAATTCTGTTGGGGCACTTACTCATTCTGCTTTCAGTTGTCTCCTGTGGGCACAAATAGACAGGTTTTAGGGCTTACCTTTAAAATATGATTGGGTTTCCAGGTGCTTTTGTTGTATCTATTTGCTATAAGAATTTAGAGAGACCTTAAGTTACTTTTTTTGGATTATGCAAAAAGACCAAGTATGTGTAAATGCTAACCATGATGACAAATGATATTTTAATATTAATGTAAAGAGCCCAGAATCCATTTTCAGCCCCAAAAGGAGGCTCTGAGCCATCAATTTCTTATTTACTGGCCACTTCACTGTTATCTGTGTATCTTTTATTATTCATCACATTCTAGTTCTCTGTCCCAAGGTGAAATAGTTATAACTAGAATAATAATAGTGACTTCTCCAGACAAAAGCTCCTGTTCCTAGCACATCAAGAAGTCTTTTGGCTTATTCAACTCGAATGGCATCTACTCCTATATCCAGTGGTTCTGCTATGTTTCCTCTCATTTTTATCAGGTTTTTGGGGAGTAGTTTAGGATGGTTTTATTTCTGTTCTCCTCCAAACGGCTGCTGGAAGTGAGGCAGATGTCAACATCCCTGCCTGGTTTTGGTTTCTCGTTGTCAGAACAAAAGCCAAAACACCTCCTGTAATCTCTGTGTGCTGATAGACAGGCTGCAGTTCCAGGCCTGTCTGATGGGAATTAGATTAGTACAGCCTCTGCTCTCTACAAATCTCCCAGTCATTCCCAGTTCTCCCACTGGCCTTGTGTGGAGCTCTGGGACTCCTCTCTGTGCAGCTCCATCACTTCATTCTCTGCTGGCTCAGAGGAGCTCCCAATCTCTGTCCTTTGATTTGGGGTTTTCCTCCTTGAGCTTCACTTTTTTAGGTGCAATAATCACAGAATGATGGAAAATCCTGAGTGGGGAGGGACCCACAGGGATCATCCAGCCCAGCCCCTGGCCCTGCACACCCCAACAATCCCACCCTGGGCATCCCTGAGCATTGTTCAAACACTCCTGGAGCTCTGGCAGCCCCGGGGCTGTGCCCATTCCCTGGGGAGCCTGGGCAGTGCCCAGCACCCTCTGGGGAAAAGCTTTGCCCTGATCTCCAGCCTGACCCTCCCTGGCCCAGCCCCAGCCCTTCCCTGTCCCTGTCCCAGATATCGGAGCTGCCCCTCGGGAGGAGCTGCAGCCCCGCTGAGCTCTGCCCTCAGTCTCCTTCTGCAGCTGAACAATCCAAGTGCCCTCAGCTGCTCCTCAGACCCTTCCCCATGCCCATGTCCCTCCTCTGGACACTCCAACAGCTTTAGATCCTTCTGATATCGTGGCACCCACAGCTGCCCCAGAGCCGAGGTGAGGCCGCACCGGGGCAGAGCGGAACCTTCACCTTCCTTGAGTAACTGGTGGAGAGATGTTCTGCACAATTGTTGAGTCTGTTAATTTTTAATTAGGTCTCCTTGAGGTCACTGTTTTTTTTCTCTGAAAGTTCTGCTAATTAAGAATCAGCCTAAAGAATAATGAGGCTTAGAGGGGAGGTTAAATGATGGAAGACTGTAGTTTAGCAGTGCAGTGTTCAATATTCATGTATCAGTATTAATATTAGCCTCAATCTTAAAAAAAAATCACAGAATGGTTTGGGTTGGAAGGGACCCTAAAGGTCATCTAATTTCAACCTTCTGCCATGGGCAGGGACAGCTTCCACTAGAACATATTGCTCAGTGCTTTCTGCACCCTGGCATTGAACACTTCCAGGGATGGGGCCCTAACAACTGTTTTCATTTATATCCCTAAGAAACCCTTTGGAAGTTGATGTTTCATTGTATTGGGCTGGTTTATGGTCCTGTTTATGGGCTTTTCTTCCCCTCTGAGTGTGGTGGGATCTGCTCTGGAGCAGGGTTTGTGATCTGATGGATGGCGTGAGCATGGGATGAAGGGTGTGGGGGTTTGGGAGGTGCAGGGTGTCACACCAGGGGTTGGTTTGGAGAATCCGTGGGCAGCTGTGTGGAACTGGAGTCTGGGGTGGCCATAGACAGAGGAGGAGCTGCTGCAGGTGCAAGGTACAGAGTTTCTGAAACCATCACCAAAGCTTCTTAACCACTGGCTCTTTGCAGACTGCAGAACATCTCCAGGGAACATCCAGCTTTTACCAGAGGGTTTCTGCATTTCTGGCCTCTACGTGGCTTCCAGATGTTATTTGGTGGAGAGATGAACTGGCCAGTCACTTCCAAAACCAGCTGTGCCCACTTTTTCCTGGAGTTCCCTCTGTCCTGCTCAGTAACATCACTGCTCTTAATCCTGACCCTCAGGTACTGTACAGAAATGCTTGGACTTCTGGTAATTTTTTGATCAGGTCCAGTAAAAGTTGTTTTTCCATTTTTAACAGATATTCTCATTTGCTTTAGCAAAGGATTTAAACAGAGTTTGAAAACAAATGCTTCTAATATTAGAATATTCTGTGATTCAGTTCTGTGATTTTAATATCTGTGGATTTCCAGGGAAGTGTGTGAGCTACAAGGACACAGCACCTCTCCAAATCAAGTGCTTCCAATCTCTTGCCTGCCTGGAAACATCTTCAGGAGCACTCACTGCTGTCTATCAGCAGAATAATAATTAACCTTTCACTTCTGTCAGATTAGCAAATGCTCCATAAAAAATATTCCACTGAATGAAATGTTACAAGAATTCCTTATACTAATTGGGGGAATTTATTCCTTGAGGGCATCCAGTGCTGCTTTTAGGCCTTTACCAGTTCTCCTGCCTTGGCGTAAATATTTAGAGTGGGTTTTCAAAGCAGCACTTAATATGACCTGATTTCTATACCTTTTGAGGGACTGTTTTGTTTATTTCTTGCCCACAACAGCACCAGCCTTTGGACAACCGTGGTCTTTTCCCGATATTTTCAGATGAACAAAACCCTTGAGACACAATTCCAGGGAATGGCAAAGCCTGCAATTCTTGTTCACAATGAAGTTTTAGTTTTGAAAATGATGTAGCATGAGAACTTTTCTGCCATTTCAACCAGATTTGGGGATTACTATGACTCTGTGAGAATCAATGCCATGAAAGCTTAGGGGTTTAGCAGTGCACTTAGCAATTTGCCTAAAGGTTTATCCCACTTGTGTGCAGGAAAAGGAGGCTTAGTGTTGTTGATTTGCAGTCACTGTGGCTTTCAAGCAGAAGCAAGAGCCATAAAGATTCTGACGTACTCGTGAAAGATAAATCTGCTGTATGCTTTTAAGGCATAAAATAAGGCATCATTTAAAACAGCCAGAGCTTTTATGCAAATCCCTTATTAGGGGAATTATAAATCATTAGGAATTGAACAGTGAGATAGCAGGCACTTTCTGGGGGTGGATCTTTGCCTCGGTGCCATGGAAGACATGATGTCAATTTAAAAACCACATTCTCTTCCCAAGTCCAAGTGCTCTGTACCCCCCAGGCCTGAGTGAGGCTGAGACCACTGTGTGTTGTGGCTTTTCCACAGAGTTATGGAATCACAGCATGGTTTGGGTTGGGAGGGACCTTAAAACTCACCTCTCTCCACCCCCTGCCATGAGCAGGGACACCTTCCACTGTCCCAGGCTGCTCCAAGCCCTGTCCAGCCTGGCCTTGGACACTTCCAGGGTGGGACAGCCACATTTTCACAGCTGGTTAGGCAGCAAGGCTGATTTCCAAAGCAGAGCTCAATGAGGCATGCTCTCAGCAGGCAGCAGCTCACCCTGATGTCTGCCCTGGAGCTTTGCAAAGTGCTACCAACTGAGAATGTTCCCAAGTGTCATTAAAATACAGCCAAAAAGTGCTGCATAGAAAAGTCAGTATCATATTCTTTTAACTTCTTTGGTCTGAAGGTTTGGTACAAGACCAGTGATCCATGCTTTGCTTTTTGTACATTTGTATTTGTTTGGAGGCAGTGTGTACAAAACCAAGCAGCCCAAAGAACCTGTGTCCACGTGTTGGAGGAGCATGCACTGAATCCCTGTTTTTGCTCCAGGTATATCAGAGTCTGAGAGAGAAATCCAGGCAGAATGGTGGAAAAATGGGTAGAAATGGAGGGAGAGGGAAGCTGTTGTGTACTGAGCAGCTCTGTGTGTGATCTGGGGAGCAATTGCCAGCAGTAATTGTAATAACCTTTATGCTTTTTGTTTGTTAGTGCATGAGCCAATGTCTTGTTTTCAGTCAATTTGTCTGCTGGCTTTTCTGGCTGTTCTGGACCCCAAACAGATTGCTTTGCCTGTGCAGGTTTTTGGAGGCATTTTTATGAGTGCTGTGAGATGAGCCTATTAACCTGCAGCAATTCACTCCTGATAGGAGCAGCAGCTCACAAGGCAGTCATTAAAGCCCAGCTTGGGTTGGGAGTGACAACATGCCTATGGAGGCTGTTAACTGCAAGGTCCCCTGTCAGCAGAAAGAGGATTTCTTCATTTTAGCTTAAAATAAAAGTACTTTCTGCTGCTAAGCCTCAGGATGCAAACATTCACCTTAGGGATACAGACAGCACACACAGAGCCAGTGTTGATGCTGCTTTTCCTCAGCCTCTTTGGTCCAGGCTGGAATTCTTTTCCTCTCTCTCAGTTCTTCTGGACATTGGGACATTTGCCCAAAAGGTGCAGCCTTTGATGGTCAGCTTCCAGAGCATGTCCTTGAGCTCCCAACCTGTGCAGGTGCCTGCCAGGACAGAGAAGTCAGAGCACAGCAGCGTTTTCAGGGAGGTTTTGAGGAAGAAGGGAAACCTCCAACCCTCCTCCTCTGTCCACAGACAGTCAAGGTGAAGATTTTTTACTTCAGGTTCCAGAAAACTGATTTTCTTGCTCCTCCTGGTGATCAGTTCCCCTCATGCTGCTCCTTTAGCAGCTTCCCTGCTCTGACACAAAATAGTTTTTTAAACAGTAGTGATTAAGGGCAGGCGTACACAAAGTTTCCTCCTTACTTTTTGCTTAAGCAAAGCTCCACTGGTTTTTTTTGTTTTGTTTTGTTTTGGTTTTGTTTTTGTTTTTTTCTTTTCTGGTTAATCATAGATAAGAATCCTAGAACTGGGTCCAGGGAGCTGAATTTGCCCCAGTATTGTAACCCAGGCCTGCTGAAAATGCCCAGCATCACAGGCTGACCTAACAGCAAGGCTGATACATGGCAGGGGGCTGGCAGACAGTAGAGCAGTTCTTTCACGTGGAATTTCAGCTTTTTGGGCTTTCCCTGCTGGAGATGATGTTAACTGTGTTGCCATAGAAGCTCTCACACACAAGCTTTGAAAGTTGCATGATGTCACTGTTTTACACCACAAATGATACAGACTCCGAGATTCACAAGGAGATAAAGTGACCATTTATTTCAGGATGTGTCTCCCTTATATACTATTTTACACAGGCCAATTTGAATGGTGAAACAAAGGCAAACCTTTTCAATCACATTGGTAAAACCAGAGAGACATCAAAAAGAAGTCCCTCCTGTCAGAAGGAATGAATAACATAGGTACAGTTACAAAAACATTCCTCGTGTTTACCAAGCTTCCCTAAAAAAGAATGCCAGAAGAAACCAAACACCAGATCTGAAACCAGGGCTACAGCATGCCTTATTGCAAATTCTGAAATAACCATGTTGGATACATGAAGAGCAGGACATTGCTGCTGAAATTTGAAATCCCTGTGGAAAAGCAGCCCTGGATGCAGTACTTGTTGCTCTGTGCACTTGAGGCACAGATTTAGAGCTGAGATTCCCAAGCTCTGTGTGCAGCCTCTGAAGAGGGAGTGGGAGGCACTTCCAGAGGATCTTTCAGGTCTGTGAGTCTGAGTTTCAGCATGAGCTCAGTGAGAACGCTCTGAGCTCTCTGAGTTGAAACCCTGAGTGCTGTGACATTATTTTATTGACAAGCACCATGGCCTTGGCCCTGCTGAGTTGCCTTCAGCATCTTCCACTGTCTTTTGCTGCAACTGCTTGTAATTTCAGTGCTGATGGAAGTGTGCTCAGGGAGCTGCTACTCATTACCACATCAGCCTTTCACCCGGCTCTCCAGGCCCGTGGCTGTGTGGGCATTGCCTTTCACACATCCCAAACTGCAGGAACTGTGCTTTGCTGGGCTCTGCTGCTGGCAGTTATGGTTTGGGGTTATTGCCCCATGTGTTCTTTCTCATTTCATTTTGTGTGAGCAGCACCCAAGCTGGGCCATGCTTTGGGATGGAGATGCTGTCAGAGCTCCCTGGAGAGCAGCACAATTTACTCAGCTCCCAGACCTGATCCCAGCATTGCTATGAGCTCCCAGATTTAATTCACACCCCAGGGCTGTTCTTCCCTCCTCCAGATCTGGAAGGATTTGATTGTTGTGCAGCTGAAGTGGGCATTAGGGAGGGATAAAACACCCAGGACAGCTCCTGCACATGGGCTCACCCAAAGCAGACCTGGCAGGATGAGTCCTGCAGCATTGGCAGTGCCAGCCATGGAGTGCAGCACTCAGCTCTGGGACATCCAGGCTGAAGCTGTAAAGCAGGAGGTTCAAAAGGACAGGCTCATCCTGCCCTTTGCTTTCAAATCTTGCCTGGGCCTTGTCTTTATCTGAGTTACTGGAAAGGGTCAGGTCTTGCCTGGCTGGCACCCTGAGTCTGCTGAGCAGCCTGCTCAAGTTTTATCAACAGCTTGGGTGAGAGCACGTCTGGGTGGTGATTCCACATGGATAATGTGGCTTGTCTGGGGGAGAAATGTTTCTCCTGGGACTTCATCTATTCACATTTATGGAAAATAATCCATAGCTGCAGCCCAGAATAGCTGCATGGCTGTATCTTCAGGAGGCAGAAGGTGACATCCTGGCCCTGGCTGAGTCCTGCTGGAGTCTGGCATTTATTTTCGTGGAGTCAGGAGTTCAGGCAGCTACTGGCATTTGTAAATAAAAACCCCCTAACCTTTAAAAGGAGGAAGGACTACACTGATGTCTACTAGAGCTGGCACAAAGTTGAAGGCACAGCTTGGAGAGGAATAAAACATTACAGGTTTTCTTTCTTCCTAAAATTTGACAGCTCATATTTAGATTGTGTCCATCACTCCTTATTCCTGAAAAGAGCAGCTTTAAAGAACTCTCGAGTTACTGTGCTTTGCCATTAGTGCTGATGGGCACAAAGGCTGGGAGCTACTATCTCATTCTGTCTTCTGTGGTTCAAGATATCCCTTTCCCAATCCAGAAGGGCAACAAAGGGAGTGAGATCCATTTCAAACTGCCTGAAATACCAGAACTGCATGTCTTCCTTTATGAGCCCTCTTTGTCCCAGACTTTTTGCTGCCTGGGCTCTTCCTGTGGTGCCTCCACTTTCCTGTACTAAATTCTGTAGCCATCTGAAGAGAACATGCACACTGGGGAGGAAAGATGTGCAAGGAACACACTCAACACTGTGTTAATCTGGATTCTACCAGGAAACCTCTGCTCCTGCAGCAGGGACAGGAGAGTCTGAAAGTGATGCTGCCTCATTCAGGGGCAGGATTTGGTGAACCACATCAGACATGAGCCGTGCTGAGTGAGAGAGAGAGAGAGAAGTGCTTTCCCCTGCTGCCCCTGATGTGCTCAGCAGGGCTGGCAGGGAGAGGTTTCCTCAGCACAGAGCTCCCACCTGGCTCTGCAGGTACTGCAAATGCAGCATCCTCTGAGGGCTTTGGTGTTGTCTCACAGAGATAATGGCTGAGCAGATCTTTGCCTTGTGTGTGAAGAGATGAGATTGTGGAGTACATGGGGATGCTTCCTGCAGTTTCTGTTTTCCTGCTGGGGCTGGGAACAGCCTGGAAGACTCCTTGCAACTTTAAAGACTCTCTCATATCAGCTGACAGCAGAAGATCTTCCTTTGTTGTCAGAGATGGGAACAGAAAACACTGTAAGCACAAAGAGGGGATCACGGGCTTGGTCATATTTCTGTGTGACAGTCAAATATTCATGGCTTTGCTGCAGCTCCAGTCTCCTCTGAAATGTGCTTATTCTTCTTTCTACTGAGGATTTTACAGCACATTTTTGTTCTGCTGTGAGTTTCCTTCCTGGAACTGTCTGCCTTCATCTGGGTAATATTATCTGAAACAAAGCAGGAGCTTGAGGTTTCTTTTAAATGCTTTTGGAAAAACTGGTGTGTGTGTGTTCAGTCCTAGCTGTGGCACAAAGTGGTCTTTTCCAGTGTCTTAAGGTAGCAGAGGCTGGAATTTGTCACCCAAACCAAATAAGGATAAAATGGCAAAAAGGAATAACTAAACCCAGGAGTTTCTGGATGTGCCCTCTGTCCCTGCTCATCCTGATCATGGCAGTGTGGATGGAGAGGATGTCAGTGCTGTAAGAAGCCCTGCAGACACACATGGGGATGGTTATGGTTCCATGAGTCTGGGGTTTGAAGCCTGTCTCAGCAGAAGTCAGAGCATCCCTGGGGCTGTGCAGCTGCTTCCTCCCTGGGATAAGGCTTTTCCCAGGAGATGGGAGGTTGGCACAGGGCTCAGAGCCTCACTGGAGAGCTGTTTTCAGGTGAGGATCAAAGGGTGGGCTGCCTCTTCACCATTCTGCAGGCTTTGGGGAGTCTCCTCTCATCCCACCAGGGGACAAGTCAGCACTCAGAGCTGATGCTTCCACAGGCTTGGGAAAGGATTTACAGCTGCTGTGATGTTGGAGGAGTGAGAGGAACCAGCCCTGAGGTGAAACCAATACAATTCTCACACCTATCCTTTGTAGAACATTAAAAGTAGCACTAAAGTACCATAAAGAGAAATAGTGTCCAAGTTATTTCAGTAGGAGAAGGCTCCTGCAGCTGCCTGCAAAGGGTCCCTCTCTTTTGTGTGCAAAAGGGCTCAGCTCAGTACTAGAACAACAGGCTCCATGCAATTCTCTCCTACACCACAGGGAAAGTGACTTTGTCCCTGTTTTTTCCTGTTGATGGTATAGGAAGGCTGTGTCAGGAGCTCTCCACTGGGATGTTTTAGCCAGGCTGGACAAAGCAGCTCATCCTGCAGCCATCTGCCTGTTTTCTAATTCATGAGGAGAAGGATTTTCTGGGAGAAATAAGACATTTCAAGCTCCATTTTCTGTTGTTTGTGAACTCCCATTCAGGTTGGCTGTTAGAAAATAAATGTGACAGATGACAGGAACAATTACCTCAAACTTTACTTCCCAGATGTGGCCACACCCCTGTGGTGGCCTTGGAGCAGCATCCTGGGATCACCACGGATCCACAGCTTGCACCAGGGTGCTCCCCTTGGATTTTCCACCTTGTGTCCTGGAGCTGGATGATTATCTTGAAGGTTTTTATGGAAATAGAGGCTGGTGTTGGTTTGACCACATTTGTCCCTTCTTCTCCTTCTTGAACATTCACAGACATGAGGTTTGTTCAAGGAACAGCTGGAAGAAATAGGAGACTGGGATTTTGCTGCATTCCCACTTTGTAGGGCTCGTCTGGGCTCACTGCACTGTGCCACTGTTGCAGGAGCTGGCATCATGCACTGGAAATGGGGAAGATCCCTTTCCTTAAATCCACTTTTCCTCTGATGTTATTTTCCACAGCAACCAAGTGTAATATCAGCAGTGGAGGCTGGGAAATGATGGATTGCAGGACAGAATGGACAGATCCCCTGGGAGATGCCAAAGCCCTTAGTTTGGTGCAGTTGATTTGACTGAAACAGGGTGAA
>VYXD01010660.1:77616-139028 GCA_013397195.1 Hylia prasina
AGATTTTTTACTTCAGGTTCCAGAAAATTGATTTTGTTGCTCCTCCTGGTGATCAGTTCCCCTCATGCTGCTCCTTTAGCAGCTTCCCTGCTCTGACACAAAATAGTTTTTTAAACAGTAGTGATTAAGGGCAGGCGTACACAAAGTTTCCTCCTTACTTTTTGCTTAAGCAAAGCTCCACTGGTTTTTTTTGTTTTGTTTTGTTTTGGTTTTGTTTTTGTTTTTTTCTTCAGCATCACAGGCTAGATAAGAATCCTAGAACTGGGTCCAGGGAGCTGAATTTGCCCCAGTATTGTAACCCAGGCCTGCTGAAAATGCCCAGCATCACAGGCTGACCTAACAGCAAGGCTGATATATGGCAGGGGGCTGGCAGACAGTAGAGCAGTTCTTTCACGTGGAATTTCAGCTTTTTGGGCTTTCCCTGCTGGAGATGATGTTAACTGTGTTGCCATAGAAGCTCTCACACACAAGCTTTGAAAGTTGCATGATGTCGCTGTTTTACACTACAAATGATACAGACTCCGAGATTCACAAGGATATAAAGTGACCATTTATTTCAGGATGTGTCTCCCTTATATACTATTTTACACAGACCAATTTGATTGGTGAAACAAAGGCAAACCTTTTCAATCACATTGGTAAAACCAGAGAGACATCAACAAGAAGTCCCTCCTGTCAGAAGGAATGAATAACATAGGTACAGTTACAAAAACATTCCTCGTGTTTACCAAGCTTCCCTAAAAAAGAATGCCAGAAGAAACCAAACACCAGATCTGAAACCAGGGCTACAGCATGCCTTATTGCAAATTCTGAAATAACCATGTTGGATACATGAAGAGCAGGACATTGCTGCTGAAATTTGAAATCCCTGTGGAAAAGGAGCCCTGGATGCAGTACTTGTTGCTCTGTGCACTTGAGGCACAGATTTAGAGCTGAGATTCCCAAGCTCTGTGTGCAGCCTCTGAAGAGGGAGTGGGAGGCACTTCCAGAGGATCTTTCAGGTCTGTGAGTCTGAGTTTCAGCATGAGCTCAGTGAGAACGCTCTGAGCTCTCTGAGTTGAAACCCTGAGTGCTGTGACATTATTTTATTGACAAGCACCATGGCCTTGGCCCTGCTGAGTTGCCTTCAGCATCTTCCACTGTCTTTTGCTGCAACTGCTTGTAATTTCAGTGCTGATGGAAGTGTGCTCAGGGAGCTGCTACTCATTACCACATCAGCCTTTCACCCGGCTCTCCAGGCCCGTGGCTGTGTGGGCATTGCCTTTCACACATCCCAAACCAAATAAGGATAAAATGGCAAAAAGGAATAACTAAACCCAGGAGTTTCTGGATGTGCCCTCTGTCCCTGCTCATCCTGATCATGGCAGTGTGGATGGAGAGGATGTCAGTGCTGTAAGAAGCCCTGCAGACACACATGGGGATGGTTATGGTTCCATGAGTCTGGGGTTTGAAGCCTGTCTCAGCAGAAGTCAGAGCATCCCTGGGGCTGTGCAGCTGCTTCCTCCCTGGGATAAGGCTTTTCCCAGGAGATGGGAGGTTGGCACAGGGCTCAGAGCCTCACTGGAGAGCTGTTTTCAGGTGAGGATCAAAGGGTGGGCTGCCTCTTCACCATTCTGCAGGCTTTGGGGAGTCTCCTCTCATCCCACCAGGGGACAAGTCAGCACTCAGAGCTGATGCTTCCACAGGCTTGGGAAAGGATTTACAGCTGCTGTGATGTTGGAGGAGTGAGAGGAACCAGCCCTGAGGTGAAACCAATACAATTCTCACACCTATCCTTTGTAGAACATTAAAAGTAGCACTAAAGTACCATAAAGAGAAATAGTGTCCAAGTTATTTCAGTAGGAGAAGGCTCCTGCAGCTGCCTGCAAAGGGTCCCTCTCTTTTGTGTGCAAAAGGGCTCAGCTCAGTACTAGAACAACAGGCTCCATGCAATTCTCTCCTACACCACAGGGAAAGTGACTTTCTCCCTGTTTTTTCCTGTTGATGGTATAGGAAGGCTGTGTCAGGAGCTCTCCACTGGGATGTTTTAGCCAGGCTGGACAAAGCAGCTCATCCTGCAGCCATCTGCCTGTTTTCTAATTCATGAGGAGAAGGATTTTCTGGGAGAAATAAGACATTTCAAGCTCCATTTTCTGTTTGTGAACTCCCATTCAGGTTGGCTGTTAGAAAATAAATGTGACAGATGACAGGAACAATTACCTCAAACTTTACTTCCCAGATGTGGCCACACCCCTGTGGTGGCCTTGGAGCAGCATCCTGGGATCACCACGGATCCACAGCTTGCACCAGGGTGCTCCCCTTGGATTTTCCACCTTGTGTCCTGGAGCTGGATGATTATCTTGAAGGTTTTTATGGAAATAGAGGCTGGTGTTGGTTTGACCACATTTGTCCCTTCTTCTCCTTCTTGAACATTCACAGACATGAGGTTTGTTCAAGGAACAGCTGGAAGAAATAGGAGACTGGGATTTTGCTGCATTCCCACTTTGTAGGGCTCATCTGGGCTCACTGCACTGTGCCACTGTTGCAGGAGCTGGCATCATGCACTGGAAATGGGGAAGATCCCTTTCCTTAAATCCACTTTTCCTCTGATGTTATTTTCCACAGCAACCAAGTGTAATATCAGCAGTGGAGGCTGGGAAATGATGGATTGCAGGACAGAATGGACAGATCCCCTGGGAGATGCCAAAGCCCTTAGTTTGGTGCAGTTGATTTGACTGAAACAGGGTGAAAAGTGAAATCCCCAGTTCTGCTTTCAGGCAAATATCTCATGAAGCACAGAAAACAGAGGAAAGAGACAACACAAAAGGTTACTGAAGTGGAAAGGCAGTTGTCAGAGGGGTTTTAATATTCAAATGAATTTCATTTTCTGGTTGTTACTTTGAAACATTTGTAGAATGCTCTGAAGTGCCTATCACTTGCCATGCAGCACACCCGAAATCTCTCAGGTGATTACACAATTAAACAGCATTATATGGAGCTCATAATGCAGAGTGGATGCTTCTCCATGCAGGGTTAGCCCCTTTTCTCTCCATCATAAAAGTCCTGATGAGGCCATGTTGAAAATTAATTTCTTTTTCTGTTTTTGAAAAGGTCAATCCACATGAGCAGAGGACAAATTAACACCTGCTGTAAATCGAAGTAGAGCCTTTAAAAGTTGTGAAGCCTCTTTGAGCTACACCTGAGCCTGTGTTTTAAAAGTGACTTTTTTATCTTTTCTTCATACCTGGAATGATTCCTACCCACTGTGAACTCTGCCTAAATGCATCTGTATTTTTGGAGTGTTCAAAGCAGAAGCTGACAAACGTGACTTTCAAGAGTTGCCTTTGTCCCTGGACTTTGACCTTGCTTACAGAGCGTGCAGTCACAGCACATTCTCCTGAGTGACACATCTTTACACTTGTACAAGTTGCTTGCTTGGCTGCCCAGAAAATGGATGAGAAACAAAATAAGGTGCTGAGCCTGGGAAATGCTGTGCTTGTGTCGAGCTGTGACCTAAATGCCAGTTTTTTGCCTATCCATGAGGATGTGGCACGATGAGCCTAACAGATATGTGTCACTTGTGGTGACATGAGTGCAGGAGAAATGTGCTATTTTGGCTACAGGCATGTAGAAGTTCATGCAATCCCTTCCCTAGCCTTCCATTTGATTGGTTAATTAGAGCATTGCTTTCACAAAGCCCTTTTCTGCTGAGTGCTCAGCACAGTCATGGAGAATTGAGGTCTCAGCTGATGGATGCAGCTCCTGGTGATGTCCGTGGGTGCTCTGAGACTTGAGGAGTCACTGGGTTGGACCCTGGGAATGCTCAGGCTCTTGGGAAGCAGTTGCAGATTCATATTCTTGGGATATCACTTAAATGAAGATTGAATCATAGCGGGCAGAAAGCAAATGACATAAATTAACAGCACTGGGCTGAGTTTAATCCACCAGCTACACCCTCGTGTGCTCAGTGGCCATAAGATTCTGGTTTTCCTGCTTTATTTCAAGGGACCAAGATAACACAGAAGTGAGAGCTGTCCTTTGTGCATTTCAGGCAGTGGAGGAGGCATTTGCAGTGCCAAAGGGATTTTACTGGCAGACAGTTGAGAGTGATGACAAACACTTCCCTGACAGCAGTGCCGTGGAGGCTGGCAGAGACACAGACACCGAGGTAAAGAACAACAAACAACCCCCTCCTTCCTCACCTGGGGGCTGAGGGGGGACACTGAGAGACAATTAAGTGCCCTGGAATATTTCAGTCTAGAGCTTTGATACTAATACTGATCTTGAAGTATTTTTCACTCAGACCTAAATATATCAGCTGAGTATTTTATGTCATCAGTGTTGATGTGCTGATTGCTCTGAGCCACAGAAGATTAAACTTTGAAATGTGTGGGTTGGAGAAATTGCTACCAACCAGGTGCAAATCTGTAAGAGTAGACAAAATTTTGATAACTTGAAACCACTTGACTGTAAGTCAGTGAACAGCACAACTTTGATTAAACTTGGGCTCAGAAACATTTTAAGAAATTTCTGAAGGTTCTGCCAGAGTAACTGTGTGTGTTGTATGAACAAGCAGGGAGTATTTGTACTGATTCTACCTCAGGAGAAGAGAAGGTTAAAGTGATTTCAGTTACCTCGTGGTTAGGAGTGCAGCACAAAATGTACAGGACCTCACGCATGTGAAATGAGCTGTTACTGAGAAGAGCAGGGCAGGGCCAGCAGCAGTTATGGAGCTCAGCTGAGGGTCACAAGCCACAGACTGCTTTGGGTGGGGAGGGACCTCAAAGCCCATCCAGTCCCACCCCTGCCATGTCCAGGGACACCTTCCACTATCCCAGGCTGCTCCAAGCCCTGTCCAGCCTGCCCTTGGACACTGCCAGGGATCCAGGAGCAGCCACAGCTTCCCTGTGCCAGGGCCTCCCCAGCCCTCCTTCCCAATATCCCATCTAACTCTGTCTTCTGGCAGTGCGAAGCCATTCCCCCTTGTCCTCTCATTCCAGGCCCTTGTCCCCAGTCCCTCTCCAGCTCTCCTGGAGCCCCTTTAGGCCCTGGCAGGGGCTCTAAGCTCTCCCTGGAGCCTTCCCTTCTCCAGGTGAGCACCCCCAGCTCTCCCAGCCTGGCCCCAGAGCAGAGGGACTCCAGTGCTCAGAGCATCTCCATGGGCTCCTCTGGACTTGCTCCAACAGGCCACCATCTCTGTTGTGTTGGTGGCCCCAGAACTGGGCCCAACACTGCAGGTGGGAGTCCCCAGTGACAGGGCAGACAATCCAGGGTTCAGTGGCCAGAACTGGTGATGTCTGGGACCAGGCCAGGCACAACTCAACCAAGCTGCAATGGGGAGCAAGGCCAAGTGCCAGGCTCCTGAGGAAAGGGGAGACTGGCACTTCCTGAGGCTTCCCTGTGCTGGATGGCTCCTTTATCACAGCTGGCCCCAAGCCCAGGCAGCCCCAGGGGCTCAGAGCGACTCCAGGAAAATCCTTCCTCACTGGCTGCTGTGAGTACCGGGTTAATAGCGGGAGAGCTTGAGCCAGACAAACATAAAGAATTTTATTCCTAATTAGACCACTTTTATATGATTTGAGTAAATTTCTACCTTTATTTATCATGATGGTAAACCTCATAATGTCTTTATGGGGCAGTAGCATTTCATTTCAAGTGTCCAGTAGTGATGGATTCATTTGGCGTTTGCTGCAGCCATAAACCTTGAGCTGGGGAAATCCTTGAGCTGCTCAACATCCAGGAGAACCACGCCCAAATTTGGAGCCACAAAATCAGCTTGTCTGATCCTCAGCTAGACAATTTATTATCCACAGAACCACACAACTCCCTGTCATAAAGTGCCTGCTTTTTAAAACAATTTGTTTCTCTGATGGGGAAAATAATAATAATTTGCTTCCCTTTTGGGTAGAAACATTCAGGATGTGTTGGTATGAGTCTTCCTACATGCCAGGATGGGCTGAAAGGGATTAGGCTGGTAAAGAAGACTCTGAAATGTAATTTTGGGACAGTACCAGTGCTGTGTTTGCCTTTTGATATTTTTTTAGTGTTGATTTTGGTGCTGTTAAAGGTATAGAGACACAACCTATTATTATTATTATTATTATTGAATCTATTATTACTGAATCATCCAGAAAGATGGGCAAATGGAACTGCATAAAGTTAACAGCAGAAGGGATGCACTGTGGGCTCTGCTCCAGAGGCCTTGCAGGTTTTTACCAGTAGGTTTATGTGACAAAAGGCACAGTTATATCAGCAGAAATTGATTAAATTAGAATTATCATTGATAGTTGTGATTTAGCCCAAAGCCAAGAGCCTTCTGTGTGAACTGCAGATAAACAAAAACTAAACCCAAGCCTCTCTGCAGCTCTGGCAGTGCAGATCCATCCTGGGAACTACAGGTGAGCAGCAGGGCTGCAGCTCTGAGGTTGTGGTGGGCTTGGGAGCATTTCCCTCCTTTTTCCATGATTTTCTCTGTCTGTCCAGGTTGCCATGGCATTGCTGTTTGAGGCTCTCTTCCAAAGTCCCCTGGAGACCCATCAGACTCTGCAGCTGCTGCTGAGCTCTGGGCTGGACGTGTGCGGCCTCCGCCTGCTCTACCCCGGGCAGGACCTGCTGCTCTCCAGCTCAGGTGAGCTCTGCTTCTCCTCCAGAGCTTCTGTGATGCTGAGGAAGGCACACATCTGTAAATGCACTGAGGTGAAGAGTGGTGAGAGTCAGATTTGCGTGAGGGTTGCTTTATCAACCTCTATCTTTCCCTAAAGAAATTACAGAATAGCTTTGATTGTTTCTTTCTTTCTGTTTTTAGTGTTGAATATCCATGAGCTGAATTTTTAACCCTTGATGCATTTCAGACTTTAGGTGTTGCTCCTTTGCAGTGATCTTTCCCACATTTCAGTGCCCTGAGCCCCAGGGATAGGCTCATGTGCATTAAATATTATCATTTAGTTCCCTACTGATACTCCTGAAGGTTTTAGCTGCAGAAAATCCAGCCTCCCTTTTCCACAATCCCCCATCTCCATTGCCTGTGGGACTTGAGAAGTACTGATTTACCTGTCCTCTAATTGCATTGGCTGATAAACCATCACCAAAATGTCACATTATTTAATAGAATCCCATCTGAGATGGGAGACCAGCAGGATAAGGTAAAGAAACATGATCTGAGGCTCTGAACTCAAATCACAAAGCCTTGAACATCAGACACCAATGTGTCAAACACTGGCACGTACCTCTCGAGTCTTTATTTTCTCCCATTTGAGAAACAGAGATGATGAAGCCTGTCTTAAAGCATTATGGAATATTATTGGTTGCTACTGCAGCACAGTAGAGGTGTTCCCTTAGCTGCAGAGTTTAGGGATTGCTTGTGACTTGTGCTTCCTTTTAAGCCAGGAAGTTCTTCTGGAAGGTTCGGATGTGCCACGATCTCACCCAGACAATCCATTTCTCTTGGGAAAGGCACAGGCAGCTGAGAGGGAGAGAAATGGGCTTCCTTCTCCTCTGGCAGAAGGGGAGTGAAGACCAGCTTAATCAGAGACAATTCCCCAGTCTCCTCTCTCCCTTTTTGCATTTGAAAGCAATAGGAGCAGACTGCCTTAGGAATGGGATTGCAGTTGCAGCTGTCTGGGTGCTGTGCACGAAACATATTCCTGGTGAGAGCGGGAGAAATGGAGTAGGCTTCAGAAATAAATAAGAAAACCATAAAACCTGCAGTCATTAGGAGCTGACAGACAGCAGATCTGCTTCAATGCTCTGTACCATGCACCATTATTTAAGAACATTTTGTATGAAGAGACAATTCATTTGAGCTTAGAACTGCTGTGCAAGTTTGTAAATTAGATTTTTACCCTTAGCTTGATAACTCTAAAATTATTATTTTAAATATTTACAGCCAGTTGCTCCATTATCTACCTGCTCTGGAGATTTGTGTTCTGCCTTCTGATTCTTATGCAAGAAATGGTACATTTGAATATGTTTTTAAACCTAAGGGAAGAAAATCACACACCTTGCTGCTTTTTCTGACATCTGCAGTAAGAACTAGAAAGGAGGCAAATTTGCTTTTTCTGGGGTTACCTCCTGGGCCCCAACTATGCTGGAGAAAGGTTTGCCAGAGTCATAGGGAAGAGTTATTGAAGGAAATAAGTGAAGTCAGGGTTCAAATCCTGGCAGAAAATTAAAGGTGGCAAATCACATATTTGCCTGGACCTTACAGCATTGTACAAAATCTGTATTTAATGCAGAAGGAAATAATGTAAAAAAGAAATCCTCAGATTTCCAGTTTGTGATCCCCTTCAAAAACATCCCTTTCCTCAGACCCCTATTCTTGTCGTGTATTTAATCCCCCAGCCTTGCCTGTGGTCATGAACAGGAGGAATTTGAAATACTGGCTTAGAGTCACAGTTTGGGCTGGAAAGACCCTAAAGACCACCAAATTCCAACCTCTGCCACGGGCAGGGACACCTCCAGTGCATCACCTGCTCTGTAGTAACTTTTCACAGCAAACATGAAGCAACCAATTTCTCTTTCTTCAACAGACTGCTTTGAATAACCTCAGGTTTGCTCTTGGGTAAAAGTGTTCAGGTACTGCCAGCATCTCTCCCCCAGGACAGGTAACCAGGTGATTGATTCCAGAACAGGTAACCAGGTGGTTCCTCTGTTGAAGTCTGCCTCTGACAGATCTGAAAAGAGCCCTTGAGTGGAGTGAATGACTTTGGGGTGGGTTCTTCCATGTTTTACTCATGCAGGTTCTGTTTCCACAGAAAAGCTGCCTTCCTCCTACACTTCAGAGCCTGGCAAGGTGCCCCCAGTGCTGGCATTAGGTGTGAGAGGGCCCAAAGCCCTTGGCATCCTGCAGGACATCACCCGAGGCTCTCCCAGGGCCCAGAGCCGAGTGGAGCCGTTCGTGTCCCTGCCCCTGCCCCGCCGGGTGCACAGGGAGCTGTGCCTCTGGTTCGGAGGGAGAGCTGCTGGAATCCTGCCCCCGGCGTCCAGGTGATGGCCCCGGATGGTTTGGCGCTGCTGTTGCAGAGGCAGTGAGCTCTGGAGGCAGGCAGGCACTCAGAGATCTGTGTCAGCCTTCCACAGGTCCTGCAGCGCAGGGGGAGCAATCCCTCTCCTTTTGTATTCCCACGCCAGTTATGCAGTCTGCAGAAATCCTTCTCTCTTTGCATCAGAGCATAGTATCATGGAATATCCTCAGTGGGGAGGGTCTTACAGCCCAGCCCCTGGCCCTGCACAGACACCCCAACAATCCCACCCTGGGCATCCCTGGCAGCACTGTCCAAAGGCTCCTGGAGCTCTGGCAGCCTCGGGGCTGTGCCCATTCCCTGGGGAGCCTGGGCAGTGCCCAGCACCCTCTGGGGAAGAACCTTGCCCTGATATCTGACCTAAACCTCACTTTGCACAGCTCCAGCTCCTGTTCCCTCAGTTCCTAGATGAGTCAGGCATGGCACAGTTGCAGGTGCTCCCCATTCCCTGGTCCCTGGTATTCATACTCTTGCTGCAGGATTTGGAAATCTGGTGCTGGAGAAGAGCTGCAAGGCTGTGTGCCAGTGACTGACTGAACCTCTGGCTTTGCCCTGTACATCAACTGATAAAGGGATTCAGTAGGAAAAGGTTCTTTGGAGGATGATGAGAGAAGTGTGTGAAAATGAAGGCTGGCTTAAAAACCTTTGCATGAGAAACTCTGCTTCAGGAGGCTCAGACCTGCAGGTTCTGGAGAGGTTTTTAGGGGTCCTGCCTGATCCTGGGGGCAGGGTGGCACAGTCAGAGGCAGCAGGCTGGAGGTGAGATCCTCTGCACTGCTGTCAGTGCTTTCTGTGAGTGGCAAAGCTCAGCCATGTGGAATTAACCTGTGGATTGCTGTGGAGCATTATGTGTCAGAGTTCAGCTCTGCTCGGCCACAACCAGCAGCTCTCATCATTTTTATGTTTAAGATGTGAAAAAAAATCAATTTGGCCAAGTTTTATTCTCTTTATTTGTTTATTTTCCTCAGGGATGCCCTTTTCCTATTACAAAGATGATGAATTCTGCTCTTCTGGTGTAACTCAGTCCGGAGCAGTGCTACATCCTAAATAATGCACTTTTCTTTCTCCTAATGCTGGTAATTTGGTCTGTTGGGAGGCAGGAATACAAACTGCAGCTCAGATTGCCCTTTTCAGATTAGACTTGCAAATGCTGTGGGCTCCTGGGAGTGAGCAAGCAGGATGTGTTCCAGCCAGCTCCGTGGTGGTGGCAAGGGATGAGGCAGGTTTGCCTGAGCAGCCTGAGCTCACAGTCCCAGCCACAACTGTTCCCAGACAGTCCCTGGCTTTCCACCACACCTTCTGTTCACCCTGCCCTGATTGGGTCCTTTTGGATGTGCAGGAATGTTGTGGAAGTTTCACTGGCATGAACATCCCTGCCAGACTGGATCGCGCTTGTTGCCTAACACGAACCCTTCAAACTGGTTAAACTCAGCCTAAAGAACCCAAAGTGAATAGCAACTAGGATGTGTCTGTGGGTGGGAAAAGCTCTGCTAGTGCAGCCTGACATATTTCTTGATTCCCAGATTTCTTTGCCAAGCTGGCTACTTTGCATTAGTTACTTTTAATTGAACACAGAGAGCCTCTGGGGGAGTAATATGAAAAGATGTTCAGTCAGAGAGACCTTGACGCAGCTCATGTCACGGACAAGGGATTGAAATGGCTTTTCCAGTAAAGCAGTTTTACCAGAGAAGCTTCTGTGGCCTTGGATTTGTCACAGAAAGTAGGTTTGAGTCAGAACCTTTTAAAATTTTTCATTTAATATTTATCGTTTTTCCGCAGCTCTCAGAGTCCTTCACCAGCTGGGGCAGGAGCAGATGAAGAACACATTGACCTGCAGGGCTTGATGCTGCCTCGACCTCCAGCCATGCTTGTCTCAACTACCAAAGGTCAGTGTTAGGAAATGAAATTTGAGGGTCTATGGTTCTCCTTCACTGATAACATCACTTTACTCCAGCCCACCTGAGGCAATTCTGCCTCTCTGGAATGCTCAGGGCTGTGACCTGGCCAGTTCTGGAGCCAGGAATGAATTTCTAATAGGGCACTGTTGCCTGAAATGAAGCAGCAAAGTGGCAACACCTCATCCTCCTCATGGGAGCAGCTGCTGGAGTCCTGGGGGCTGCTTAGATGTCACTGAAAGGGAAAAATGAAACAAAAGAACATTTCACAGGAAATCTCGGCACAGAGGGGCCTGTTCATCAAAGAAACAGTCACATGAAGACTTAACAGAGTCCTTAAACAGCTTGTTTGTTGATCAGAGATCATCTGCCTCTCCTGCTTAAGACTGAATATTATAATCAGGGGAATGAAATGGTTTAGGCTTCGTTTAGGGCAGGACTGACCACACAGTCAGAAAGAAGAGCATTTTATGGGACTAATATCAACAGGTTTTCATCTGGTTCCACATATATCCCCATTTTCCCTTTGTAGGAGCAGTGTTCAGCACCTGAATTTGTACCTAACCAGCAGCAAACTGTGTCCAAGGGACACCTGCCAAGGCTCTGCCTGGCTAAAGGGTGTTGGGGTCCTGCTGTAAATGCCAACATCCCCTGGGGTGGGCCTGGCACACCACGTCTGGGGTGCAGGGGGGTTTTGGACAATGCTCTTGGAGCTCTTGGCTGGTTTCTGCTGCCCCAGCTGAAGGTGAATTCACAGGAATGAAGCCTGAGGGGAGCAAAAGTTCAGCAGCTGTCAGGGAGGAGATGGCAGAAGGAAGTCAGGATTGGAGTGACAGAGAAAGAAGGCATGGGGAATTACATTGCCAAAGGAAAGAATCCATGAGAAAAGCATGAAAGCATAAGGCAAAAAGATGAAAAAGGAGTGGAAGGGAAGGAAAATAGAGAAGGGAGAAAGGAAAAAACCAATTTTGAGACAGTTTTTAATCTTTTGGCTCATGTTAACTCAGGTAGTTTGGCAGCAAGCCCTTGGCTCTGTTATTTGGGATTGGGATTGATGGCAGCTGGTGGCTACTGATGGAATGAGTCACATTTGCTGCCTCCCCTTCCTTTTATGGCCGTTAATGATTCACATTTGCTGTGGGCTGCTGAGTTCCACCACACCACGTTCCATCTGCACTGAGCCTCAGAAGTCACGGTCAAGCTTTGCTCCTCGGATAACTTTGCTCTGGCAAGAGGAGCTGAAACTCTGCTCTGGGAGCAGACACCCTTGGGGTTTTCAGGAAAAGAAACATTCACTGACTCCTTCTCTCTGGTCTCTAGCTGCTCCTCTTGGAGACAGGAATATTTACTTACCCATGCAGAGCAGAGTTACTGCAGCTAGGTAGACCTCCCCCTTCTCAGTAATCAGAGTTACAGTGACCCAAGCAGATATTCTTGTCAACTTGGGATATGTGTGTGCAAAAAAAATGTTTTTTAAAGTGTTATCAACTGGAGAGAAGCCACAATCTTCCCACCAACAATCTTAGATTTTGATAGTTCCCATATCATGATTATGGCTAAAAGCCAGTGTTAAAGACATAAAGCCAAACAGATTTTAGGCAAAGAACCACCCTGGCTGTCCCAATCTTAGTGATAAATACAAGGTTTCTCTTGTTTTGGTGCTGTTGCTTTGAGCTGAGAGCCTTGGCAGGACAGATATCCATATAACAAAGTCTAGAATAAAAAGAAATATTCATTGTCTTACCCTCAGAATCAATTGGGACACAAGGAAAAATTCTCCAATCTCATTAAATTGGTTGGTTAAAGCTATCAGAAATTACTGAGGCAGTGTAGAGGAAACCCATGTAGAAGAGGTACTGAGGATTTGTTTTCAGAACTCACTCTTGGCAGCTTATGGAGCTCTGAATATACATTGTGAGGGATAAAAAAGTTGTGTTAAGACTGAGACAGTGTAATACTGGAGGTCATGGTAAAAACAGAGAGCTCAGGCAGATCAGAGGCTTTAGGTCTTGAGCTTGTCTCACAGTGCTTAAGAGGTGGGGGCTGCTCAGGAGGCCTTGGAGGCTCTTTTTCCTGAGCTTGTTCAAGGTTGGCAGTGAGCCTGGGATCTACCTTGGAGAACAGGAGTCTAAAAACCCAAGGTTCTAACCCCAAAGTAAGTTCCAGTTGTGTCTGCAGTCTTATGTACTGGGACGAGGGATTCAAGGAGAGCTCAAGCAGCCAGACCTGCTGGGAGAGGATCAGGTAGCACAAGACAGGCTGGTTCCATTCCCATGATGTCCAAGGAACCTGTGAGGCCACAGGGGGTACCAAACCAAAGGTGAGATCACAGATGGTCCAGAGCTTCAGGAGCTTGTGCCATAGGTCTGGGATGAAGGTTAAAGGCAGGAACAAAGGAGGGACAGCAGGAGGCAAGAAGGGAGTGCTGAGACCACCAGTAACAGCAGAGAGGAATGGCCAGACCTGCTTCATGCTCTTTGGAGTGGACACATTGATCAAGAATAATTTTTGTTGCCCTCTGGTCACTCAGAGTGTGGTCAGACCCACAAGGCCTCAGTCCTGCCCTGAGTGCTGGGGGCTGCACGAGGGCAGCTCCCACAGCCCTGCCAGCACTGACAGACTGTGTGTGAGCAGCTCCCACACCTGGGGAGACAGACTGGCTCATCTCATCTGATGATTCATAAAGATATTACTGATGGTGCCATAAGCTTTCCCATTCTGGGCTAGCCTTGGATTGCAGTCTTGATGAGCTGGATGCAGCAAACAAACCGTAAAACACAGGGTCACGGCTCAGGATGCAGCTGTTCGCTTCAAGGTGGAGGCAGCTGCATGAGAGCTACCTTGTGTTGATACCACAGCTTCTGTGACAATAACATGCTGTTTTTCTTGCCCTTTCTTTGATCTAGGGGACATCATTCTGCTGGTGTCACCCGTGGTACCTCCACATGCCTACGGGGCTGTGCTTTCGACCTGTGCTCGCCGGGGCTTTGTGCTGCAAGGACTGCGGCAGCTCCAGCTCTCAGCACAGCAAGGCTTTGTGCTGGGCATGACAGCAGGGCAGGTACTGTGCCCTTTGTGCCCTGGGTTACCCCTTGCTCTGCAGCTAATCGTGCCAGCACTCCTCAGGTGGGTGCTGGAGGACACCCATCCTTTCTTTTCCAGCTCTCTGTGTTCCTGTGAGTGGTGCTCTGGCTGCTTTCAGTGCCGGCTTTTTCTCTAGTAGGAAAATCCGACAAAGCCTTGGCCTCTCATGGCGAGCAGGAGTGTGAATTCATCATCCTGCTCCTACTAAATCAAACGCGAATTTTGCCACTGATGTCAGAATAAGCAAGAGTTGGCAGTAGCCCCATGAACCAAAGTACTGATCTGCAAAGGTGGTTCAGGAGAAGAGTCTTCACTAACAGACTGATATTTGGTGATGTACTTCACAGTCCCTCTGGGTCCTTCAGCAGGAAGTCCCCAATTTCAGTGCATTCCAGATGGGTTTCAAAAAGAGCTTTCAAAAATGATTTTTTTTTTCTTTTGAAGCTCTGCCTAACACGGTGATAGGTTTGAGGCAAAGTGCACTTGGCATTTTGACAAGTCAGCCTAAGGAAACAGCAATAATCACAAATGCAAGGTTGCAGTCAAACTTAACATATGCAAGAAGTCCAGTAGTGCACTTTTTACATTATAAATCCCACAGGAATCATGACACCTTCTCTCACAAAGGAGTGGACCCCACTCTTCACATCATCATGCTGAGGATTCTTTGCTATGTCAGTCAGGAAATGCATAATTTTGCAAATCAAACTCTACAAATCCCCTCTTTTCTGCTTGTTCTGTGATCAAGCCTAAGGAATAACAATGTCCCTGCCTATAATATTTTGTAGAATGAATATAACCTATGTATGGAGTACTACAGCCCAAATAGCCAGATATTTGGAGCATGCTGCTCAGTGACCATGAAGGAGTTAGCAGCAACCATTGCTCCAATGTGCTGTTTGGAGCTAAAATTTCTGAAAATCATCCCTTCGAGAAGTTGTCCAGATAATCTTTGAGTTACTTAGGATGGTACCACCTATCTGCTGAGTTACAACAGCTGCAGGGCAGAATGATTTTGTGTAAAGCCTCTTCCCTGAGTTCAAATTAAATTTTTCTGTCTCAGGAAAAGATGACGCAAAACACCCAGATATTGGAGTTCCCGTGGCTCAGTGGTGAGCTGTATCTTGTTATGCCATTGTAATTTATCAATTTGCTTGAGCCCTATAGTAATTACATCTGGATTTAGCAGTCTAATCTGCCCCTCATTATTTCAGATTGCTGTCTTTTGCCCTGACAAGAGCTCAAGCTCACCTGCTGGTCCTGCAGGAGGAGACGTCCCTGCTGGACCCCGCAGGCACTGCCTGGTGCTGCTGCTGAGGAAGGAGAACGCCAGACATCACATCCCTGCCTTGGTGACAGGTAATGCTTGCCCTGCCCAGCAGCCTGGGAGGGAGGGTTTGCATTTCAGTGTGTGTGAGTTCCACATTAGCAGTCCAACCACAGCTGTACAGTGCAGGGAATATTTACTGGGAGTATCAAGGCCTGCTCATGTTGCTGTAGGAATCTCCAGATCAATGTGTGAATCAGTCACTACTACGTCCAGCAGAACTGCCTGACCTTTACCAGTTGTTTGATCTTTAGCTCTGAAGTCCTCTTGAACTTAGAATCACCGAGTAGTTCCTCATGGAAGGGGCCTCAGAAGGCCTCTCATCCAACACCCTGCTCAGCAGAGCATCAGCAATGAATTCCCTCAGGATGCTCAGGGCTTCTTTTCTGTCATGTCTTGAAAATCTGCAAGGAGGGAGATTTCTCCTGCCTCCCTGGGCCTTTGTTCCATCATTATGGGAAAAGTTTTTCCTTAATGTGAAGTTGTAACCTTCTGTTTGGATATGTGAGCCCTGTCCCTGGATGCTTCAAAGCTGGGCCTGACTTTGGCATCTCACTCCCAACACATGGAGGTGTTGTTGGGGCTGTCCTGCTCAGGGCCAGAAGTTGGATTTCAGGGATCCTTGTGGGTCCCTCCCAGCTCAGGACTTGCTGGGATTTTATGGCCTCAATCACCTCCTCTCAGGAACCCTTCTTGTGCAGAGAGGTAGGGTAGCCAAAATACAGCTGTGCCATTGAGCCAGAGGGCAGCATCTGATCCTATCAACCTCAGCTTCGAGTCCTCCATCCTTGTGACTTCCAAGCATCCCAAAGGTAACTCATTTTGTATGTAGGGACTGCCAAAACCCAGCCAAGTTGCTGTCTTAAATCTTCCTACTTGAGTCTGTGTTTTCTTAAGGATCAGTTGACATCGACCTCAAGTGGGGAAGATCAGAGGCAACAGCAGTGGTCAGGAGGGAACAGAAATCCTGCCTGGCTTGGCTCTTCCCAAGAAGGGGTCACTGTGGGTGACCCTTCCATTAACACCATCCCACACAGCCCATGATGGAGACATTCATCCACAGCCCAGTGGCTTCCTTTATTTTATCCACAATAGGAAAGAACATTTAGAGGTTTGAGGAGGGGGGAAACAATGACAATTCAAATAGTCCTGGGCTTTTTCTCCTGAGACTATCACAGAATGTTCTGAAAACATGTGCAGACACAGAGGATTAATCATGGCACAGTAATTACAGCCCCATGTCACCTGCTGCCTCTGCACCCAGGGAAAGTTGCTCATTAAAAAGTGCAGTTTCTGCTGCTTCCCTCAGTGCCACAGATGATGCTTTGTGTTCATGTTTTGCACAGGAAAATTTCCACTAGAAATATATAGGTGGGGCTGGAACAAAGGGTTATCTGGAAAGTTAAAATGTTTTCCCTCATGCTAGAGAACTCAGGGGTTTTTTCCCTTTGTTTGTGACAGATTTTTCAAATGCTTCTTTCCATGTGTTCTGTGCTATTTTCATCAGTCCTGTACTGCAGAAAGACACTTCAGTCCATATTCCAGAGCCCTGGAGAGGGGAAGCTGATGTTCCTTCCACAAAAGCTTTGGTTTGGCCTCTGGAAAGTGCAGGATGACACTAAGATTGGAGTAGGGTAAATACCTCACTAAGAGGTTTTGCATTTGTAATCAATATGAAAAGCAGTTGCACCTCCAAGGTCTTGAATGCTGTTCAATTTTCAAAGCAAGTTAAAATGCAACAATTACTCCTGAAACAGAGCAGATAAATAGATGGGTAAGGATCTCTGTCCTGAAGTTCAAACACCATACATTTTTGTCCAATCTTTACTTTCTGCCATGCCCTGAGTTTGAATAAACAACAGGCAATACTGCTGGGACAGTGATGGCCCATTTTTGGTGCCTCACACCTTTTGAATTTTGAGAAGCAGGTGATTGTCAGTGGTACATTTGACTTCCAAGCTTTGTCATCAGCCTCTAGCACCAATAATCCATTTCCCATGCTCCACTACAGTGAATTTTTGACAGGCTTGTTTGGTAGGAAGCAATCAAATGTGTACAAAGTAATTTAAAAAATAACAAGCCTTTAAAGCTGTGGCCTGAAACATTATTACAGAAGGCTGAACTAATTGTTGTGGAAATGTACTGTATGCAACACCTTAATGCACTGCCTGTGCACAGCCCAGCTCTTTGGAGAGAGAATTGGAGCCGAGAGATTGTGGCTTTAAGCACTTAGTGTCTGTAAAAGTGCTGTGGAATGGGATATTTTCCAGGCTGGAAATCACAGGAGCAGAACATGATGTCTCTGTTCAGGTCTGTCACCCCAGCAAAACCTCCCTGCCCACAAGGGCCCTGTGGGATGCAGGACTTTGGCCTCCTGCCTGGAAGTGTGAGACACCTTGAGGGCCTCCATGTGAGCACTGGGCTCAGATTTGGGACTCTTCCTAGTGGACACCACCTTATTGAAGATATTTATTCTAATTCAGGAGCTCTGTGGCAGCCTCTGTGCACTTGTTCCAGTTTCAGTTCCCTGCAGGAGATAGAAGGGGATAGAAACAACTGAGTGCTTGTTGCTGTGACGTCATGTTTGAGAGATGAGACACACTCTTGTTCATGCAGCAAAACAGGATCTCAGTTTATTTGCACATTTTATTTATACAGAGTTTTACAAACATATCATGCCTACTTTTAATTGGTCGGTAACAAGCTGTAAGGGTTGGTGAGTTCACCAGAGGTGTTTACGTGCTGGCAAGTGTCTGGTTTTAGATATTGTTTGCATTTTTTCTCTTCAACGGTTTGGAATAGTTTACACAGGTGCAAGTTAACTGTCCCAGTCTTAGGACTTCTCTGATGAGAACAGGCTGTTTTCCACTGTTACAGGATTCCATTTGCAGGAAAGGTTGACAGATTTCTCACTAGTACAGTTGAATCAAGTCAGAATTCAGTCTGTGAGGCTTTTACAGGCCTGCTGTTTAGCCACCACAGGTGCTGCTGAAAAAGCCAGAGAAAGCTGTGGGCCAGCCTCAGTTTTCAACAGCTCTTTGCCTCTTTTTAAGTGGTCCATGTGATTTTGGGGAGATGGTTCAGTTGCATTTGGTGTCTCGGGTCTGTCAGGGAGCTGCGACCAGCGACCCAAACATTTGATAGCAGAGTGTTTCCTGAGCAGAGCTCTGCATCCCTCATTTTCTGCTGTTCTGAGCACAGGGCTGATGGATGAGCTGGCAGAGCCAGGCCTTGGCAGCGGGCACAGCATCCCCTCTGCAGCTGCTGGAGCAGACCCGGCTCTCTGCTTCCATGGGGCTCCGTACGCCGAGGCCACGCTGCACAGCCTGGGTAGGTCAGGGCTGGGGAACTGCTCTGGCCTGGCTTGCTCAGGATCAGACATCCAGGGGATGCTTTGGGTTGGGAGGGACCTCAAAGCTCATCTCATTCCACCCCCTGCCATGGGCAGGGACACCAGCCACTATCCCTGTCCAGCCTGGCCTTGGACACTGCCAGGGATCCAGGGGCAGCCACAGCTGCTCTGGGCACCCTGTGCCAGGGCCTGCCCACCCTCACAGAGAGCAATTGCTTCTCAATATCCACTCTAAATCTCTCCTCATTCAGTCTGAACCCATTGCTCCTTATCCTATAACTGCAGTTCCTGATGACGAGTCCCTCTCCCTCCTTGTCAGCTCCTTCAGACACTGGAGGTCTCACAGTATTCAAGTTTACAGTTTGGGTTGATTTCTGGCCCTTAATTAACCTGCAGGTTTATACAATCTGCAATCTGACCTAATATTAAAGAAAAAAGGGGAAATATTAGACAAGGGAGTGGTGGAAGGAATGACCTGGATTCACATCCCCATTTTATCAGCAGCACTCTGCAGGCAGTGGATTGGATGGGTGTGAAGCTCTGAGCAGCAACAGTGGTTTTTAGGGTGCCACATTAACAAGGGTTTTTCCTGAATAAAGCCATTAGGAATATGCTTTTTGTCTGTAGTATCTCATTTACTGTTCTGCTGCCAGTCAATCACAGTAAGTCTCATGGAAGAATCAATGGAAATCAAAATGAAAATACCTTTTAAAGTAAATTAAAAGATACATGCAAAAAGAAATTATTGAAACATGACACAGTAACATCCAATTAAGCCTTAATTAAGATTATTAAAAGATTAATAGCCAATCAATACATATTGCCATAGTTTCAAGAGAAGTCAAAATATTAAAATGAGATAAATTAGTGGTTGTGTGTAAGACTGGAATGTTCTGAAGTGATAAATGCTGGCAGCTCTAGTTCTGTAGGTGCAGAAAAGGCACTTTCCAATTCCATTTTACTCAGATGTTGTAAATTTCCGTTTGTACAGTTGTATTCACTTTGGTAACTTGTTCATTCAAAGCTGGGAGACTGATAGGATTTCAAACAGCAAGGAAATGGGTTTTCTGTTCTTAATCTATGACTCACATGGGTGAGTCTTAAACCTCCTAGTTCTGTACACTTGGAATAAAAAAAATCCAATGTTTATTTTACTAACTACAGGTTGGGGGGGTTATGTGTTCAGCAAGTTAATTTAGTTTAATTTATTTTAATTGTTTGAAAATTTGGATGCCAGGACTTTGAGTTAAAATATATTCCTCTCCAAAACCAAACTGACAGTAAATCCTAAGGAAAAATGAAAATTAAATGCATGTCATTCACCATTCTCTAGCATTATGAAATGTTATGATGTAGGAATAAGTAGGCAAATAAATGTTTATTGATACAATTGTTTAAATAATCATGTAGTGAATCAATATGGAACACACAGGGATTCTCCAGGCTGTGCTGTTCCCTACAGGACTGTGGAAATAAGCAGTGTTACAGCAGTCCCCAAATTAGCTCCCAATTTTGTGCCCTGCAACGTCCTAGAAAGCAAAATGAGGTATTGATTTAATGTGAAGTCAGTCATTAGTTATCAACCCAAAACTGGTGCCTTAAATCATTTTGGTACAGATCTATCAGCTCTGCCTAATGGTGTGAATAAGGATATCAAAATTACAAGGGAATGTATTTGCTTTACACGGCAAAATGTAATTCCAGGGAAGGACTGGGACTAATTAGAGGGAGTTTGCTGTGTTAATATTCCTCATTCAGGAGGCTTTTCCTGAGCTGCAGTGTGAGGAGACAGTGAAATGTTGGTTGGGGTTTATGCAATTCCTTCACAGCAAAAAGACTGAGATCTGTTTTCATGGGGTAACAGTTTTGTTTTGATGCTCTCCCTGGGCAGGAGGAAACCTCAGTGCGGTGCCAGAGCCTCGTCACATCCCTCTGGATTTTCTGTGCCACCGAGCTTACGCTGCTGAGCCCGGGATGGAGCAGGTGGTGATGCTGACAGTGGTGGGGATGCAGGCTCTGAAGGGTGCTGGAGAGCTCCTCCAGCACATCCTGCTGCCTGGCCCCAGGGATCAGTCTCGGAGTGCAGGTGATCCCAGTCATGGGGCAGGGCTGGAGACCTTGGGCAGGAAAGTTTACCCTGGGTAGCTCTTTTTTAGAATAGCAGGGACGTCATGGAAAACGTGGTGAAGGGCCTCAGGAAGAATGGGTTTCTTTGTTACCCCCTAAAGAGCTGAAAAATTTATCTTGGTTTGTTATGGGCAATCACAAACAGCTCAGGTGGGCATAATTTGCTTCAGAGAGCATCAGATGAGTTCTGAGTAGTGCTTGGGCTTGCAGAGCTTTTATGTAACACAGAGCATTGTGTTCCTCCCTGAGCACTGGGAGGTAAGGCTGGGCTGGAACTGGGACAGGAATTTGGGAGTCACAGGCTCTGTTCTGTCCCATGACAGCCTTGGTGAGCAGAACCAAGGCACTTCACAGCCTCATGCTGCAGAGGAGCAGCGATGCTGTCCCCACGCTGGGTGCTCACATAGGCATGGAAAGGGCTGTCAAGGACAGGGAGTTTATGTAATTTCATGTGCAGGTTGCACTGAAGTGTGAGAACACAGGTGTAGGCACCAAGGGCACAGGTCTGCCCATCCTACACTCTGTTGTATCTGCATCTCCCAAAACTATGTTGAAATCCTATGCAGCTCTGTATCGGAGACCCGAGCCAACAGAAACTTCCAGCACTCGTGGACTGAGCCCTAAATATCTTCCTCATAGTCAGAAGACAACTTTACAAACCCAGCAACACTGAAACTACTTCAGAGACAAGTCAGCATTCTGCTATAGTTTGTTACTATGATCAACATTGCTTAAAGTGTTATGAGAGGTGCTAAAGGATCCATAATTATGGATTATGCTGTGCCAAGCCACATTGTTATCAGTGTACTCTCAGAGACTCCCTTTCAGCTCTCGTCCATTAGCTGTGCTCTCTAATCAAATCATGGCACTTGCTCCCTGTGGCTCCCTGTTGATTTCCCAGATAGCTTTTTTTGTTCTTCACTGTAATGGTATTTCTTAGAATTTGCATCTTGTGGGTTTTCCGAGTATATTCCTATATTTTCACTACAGTCCATTCTGGATGAAACAGATGTCAAAACACTGGAACTTGTGCAGGGAAAAAAAATCAATGTGAAATAAAATGTTTGTGTCCAAAAGAAAGCACAGCTTCTACGAAACACAAACTGCTGTCTGGTGCTAAAAACATTCTTCTTGACTTGCAGCAGAGCCTGATTCAGGATTTGAGCTCCTAGGCCTGAAGTGGCTGCCCCATCTCACTCGGAGTCAGGCCAGGGAAATAACCCCTTTTGAGGCTGGAGACACTCACTGGCAGAGGAGCCTGGACACGCTGATGTCCAGCCCCGTCCTGGTGTGCGCGCTCCGGGCCATCGATGCCTTCCGAGCCCTGGGAGCTGCCCTGAAGGGATGGACACAGGGCAGGGACAGGCTCAGCACGGCTGACAGCCTCCCACAGGCACTCATGGCCTTGACCCCAGAGGTGACCTTCAGACAAGCCATCCTCTTCTTCACAGAGGCAGATTTGGTAACTGGTAAGGCACGTTTTTACTGCTTGTATTATCCTCAGCTCTAGGGTGTGTGGGAATTGATTGAACTTGGACAAAGGAATCCAGTGCTGGGGGTTTTCTCAGGCACAGAAGAACCTAATAATGTGGGGGTAAATTCTGTGCTTGGCTGAATTAAGATGAGGCAATGAAACCAGCAGGAGCCAGCTGAGGTCATCTACAAGGTGGCCTATTTAATTAATGTGGCTGTGCTTGGCCTGGTGCCCTTTCTGATGATCTTGAGGCACTTCATAAGTACTAATTAGATATCAGAGCAATTGGCAGGATCAGTAAATAATACCACACATTTTAAACCTCCTCTGTGAGAGAAACTGAAGAACAGAGCCCAAGAGCTCTCCCACCTACATGTGGGCCCCTAATTGTGGTGCCAGTCTTTCAGCTTGCTGCCTAAGCCTTGCCCTGTGCTCAGGGAGATGAAGGTGTGACCAGTCTGTAAGAGCTGAAGAAAACAGATTTCTTGAGAATTTCTTTTTATCCTGGAGGAGAATGAAGAGAGGAATGGAGACCTTTGCTGTCAAAAGCTTCTCAGAGTTCAGTGATGTGTGCCAGCATCGATCTTTCAGCACAGTAAATTTGATAGTTTCCTCCTGTAGCAGGAAATGTATAGCCATGCCTCTTAAAACTAAATCACTGTGCAGACTGTGGGGTTGTTGGTAGTGGATGGTTTAGAGCAGCAGACTACAAGCTCCCACTATTTTCTTTTAATATGAAATATTAAAAGAATTGGGGCTGCCTGACTCCTCACACCCAGACAGAAACAGTTCTGAGCCCTGACAGTTTCTGGCAGGGAGCTGGAACAAGATGGTCCCTTCCAACTCAAGCCATTGTGGGATTTTATGATTACTCAGAAGCAGAGAGAAATCAAAGATTGTGGTAACACCATGTATCAGCTGAAGGGGAGTGATGCAGTCCTAAGTGCATTTGTGCTTTGAATTTACAGCCCTTCCTTTACCTTTCCTTGGGGAGGAAAAGTCCTTTGTCATCAACACAAACTTAGACACTTGTGTCAAACCCACTGTCCCTGTGCAGTGTGCAGTAACAAATTTGCTTTGCTGAATACCAGGAAGAAAGATTTGTCTGGGAAAAGATCCTGGGCTTAGGCTCACATCAAGTTCAATTTGTCAGTGAACTCTGGGGGTGTTCTCTGTGAGCAGGAAGAGGAGCCTTCAGAAGAGGTGGCATCAGACATCCCAAAGTGGTGTCTAAAACTGTAAAGGGTTCATGCACTGCAGCCCTAAATTAAAGTTATCTTGAGATGGGAAGGCAGGATAAGAGGAAAGTAGAGCTGTGAGCTCAGTTTATTGAGAGAGGTTGTAATGGCAGTGCCAGCCTTTTGCACCAAAGACACTGTGAGCAACAAAGGAGCACAGCTGCGGCACAACTTCAGCATCCTATACTATCCCTTTTATATGGTAATTCCACTTTTCCTTGTGTTTTTATTGTTGTGGGAGGAATGGAGAGGCCTCCATGCTCAAGAACAGCTCTTCAATATTTTATAGCAAGCTGAACATCTGCCCTGCTAAATAAAATTACCTTTCTCACTCTCCAGCCCCAGACAGTGAAGATTTCCCATCTGTGAATCCATAAAAACACCTGTCCCTCCTTTTCCAGATGCAGAACACCGCCCTGCTGTGAAATACCTGCCACCACCTGGCAGGAGTTCCAGGACTGAAGGGAAGACCACAGGTAAGCACCAGTTGCCTCTTGAAAAAAAAAAACTAAAGTCATTTTAGACTCTTAAATGGATTGAATGTGTGTCCTCTGTCAGAGCCACTGAAATGGAATTAGTGAACGTTTGGTTAGACATCCTAATCCCAGGCAAGTGGGAAGGAAAGGCCAGCTGGGTCCAGCTGGTGCTGGAGGAAGGTGTGAGTATTGTCACATCATTTCTTCTCCATAGTCCTGAGAATGACCTGCTGAGGGATGGTGTGGCAAGTCAGCTGGAAAAGTAATTAATGTCAGCTCTTTAGTAGCCTTTTTCAGGTGTAGATCCCAGAAATGATGATTTTCCTGATGTTTTAGAGAGGTGAAATCAGAGCAGAAGGTGCCTTTCCTGTGTCTCAGATGGGATGTCTCTGTCATTTACATCCCAGTGCTGCCCAGGTCACCATGGGATTCACAGATCCTGAAAGTCCTTTCAGATAACCCCAGCACTAAGGGAAAAAGCTGCTGCTGGGAGGATGAGCTAAAAACTTATGAGACAAGGCAAGGACCTTAGGGCTGGTTCCACCTGCTATTTGTGCTCTTAATATTGCAACAAACATGTGGAAAGAGAAAGAGGGCTCATTAGAAAAAAAACACTTTGGCTAAATACCTTCCAGATACATAACCCTGGCAAATAGATAGACATGGATTTTGGACAGTAATAAATAAAATAATAAATTTTTTTAAAATGGTAATTCTGTTTTGACAAAATGATTTTAGATTTTTCTTATCTACCTTGCACGTCACAGTGGCTGAACTTGCCGTTACTGGAAAAGGAAGACTTTTATCAATCTGATGCAGGATTTCCCTCACTGTGCCCTAGATCTGGATAACTTCTCAATTCTCATGTGCCTGAAGTGCCTTAATTTTCCTCATCTCCAGGTCACTGCAGGTTTTACATTCGTCTGAAGAAACATTTTTCTATTGGCTTGTGTCCTAAGTTCTGATTCCCCAGGCTCCTTTCATCCTGCTCTGCTCTCCTGAAGAACCACTGGAGCAGCCACTCCTGGCTGGTTGGGGAATGCCAGGGAGGTTTTATCAGCAGCACTCAGGATCCACAGCACTTTGTTTCAGAGAGAACATGAAACAAAACACCTGAGCTCTGGGAACACCAGAAACAGGGCAGCATCTGACTTGATTGCGGAATATTAGGAGCACAGATAGGTTTAAAACCACTGATAACCACTCCCTGAAATCCCAGAAAAGTAACCAACATGATTTAGGACTTGCAGTCCTGATCAGCCTGTGCTCCTGGGATTACCAGAGAAGGAGGAAGTGTGACCCCTCCAGGGTGTCCCAGGCCATCTGAAATCAATCCACCCATGTCCCAGTGTAACATCCTAAAATATCAGTGTGTCACTGTCATATTAGCTGCTTTACGTAGAGATGATAGCACAATTCTCAGGTTGTTTCAGAACACACAAAACTCACTCAAATCTGCTTCTCTCCTTTAGTGGGTGAGAGCTGGAGGTGCCGAGCAGAATCCCTGTTTTCCTACCTGCAAGCAGGTGAGAGAAGAGCAAATGGGAAAATGTGCTTTGACAAGGACTTGGTGGAACTAAATAATCTGGATGTACCAGCCCAAAACAAGCAAAAGGATTATACCAACATTTTCCTTGGGCTGGAATCTAGGCAGTGATGCACTGAGCATGCCAGGAAATGTGGCATCTGCTTGAGTTCCTATTTATTTGAAGTCACACCCATCTGAACTGTTACCTATAAATAGCATATCAACTAAACTCTGTTTTCACAGTTAGGCCATGAAATCAAAATCTATGTAGTAATTTTTGGGGGAGGCAAAATGGAAAGGATTCTGAGGAATGGATCTAAAATTATTACAAAGTAAAGAAATGCAATTAAGATCAGGAAAGGCTCTGAGCTGCCAGAACTGGAAATCAGGCAGGTTTGAGCATTGCCAAACAGGTACCTCTGGTAATTTATGATCAGCAGAGATTGTTCCATTGGTAATTAGTGGTATTGTCTCTAATTCTTGTTACTTATAATCCCTGAGGAGAGAAAGCCAGCTCTGGTGACAAGGTGCCTTTGACCAAACCAAGCAGGCAGTCCTCCCCAAGTGTCTAAAGTCCCTAAATATGCAGCAGGTAGTGACTCACACAGCAGAAGAATGAGAATATCTACCCAAAACCATAGCAGATGGTGAGGAAAACATCTGGAGGCCACTCAGTGCTTATGTAACACACACATGGGTGAGGTTGCTGAGGTGGAGCCCAGCAGCTTCCTGCACTTCCAGGCTGTTGCTATGGAACCTTTCTGTTCAGGAATGATGTGAGGAAAACAGCACATCTGTAACAGGGGGACTCCCTGCAGCACAAGGGTTAAGTTTCCTTATCAAGTGGGGAGGAAATAATCTTGGTTTTTATTTTTGATCCTGTTTTTCTGTGCCATGTCCTGTTTGTCACCTGGAAATAACAGCATTAAGTTCCAGGTTGATGCTTTGCTGCATTGACATCTGTGTAATTAGTACTGGGGTGTACAGGAAACAGAAAATGACTTTTTTTGTATCCAAACAGATCAGCTTGGATCAGTTTTAGCAGCCTGTAGGATGTTCCCTTGTGTTCATGCTGATTGATGTGGTTCAGCACCAGCAGTTCCTGGGCCTCACAGACTAGTTCTGACGCTGCACTTGCCAATAAATCTCCAAAAGATGTTATAGGGATAAAATATTAACTATACTCTTAGTAGCAAGTACTTTAGCAAGACTAAAAATTTGAAAATGCTGTCATTTAAAAACGGAATTTATGTATTTTCTGCCTTTGAATTCATTTTCATCAGACAGAAAAACTTTCTTGGTCTGGTTTGTTTTCTGCTCCTCAGAGTGCTGCACCTTCCTGGCAGCTCTGCTGGGAGAGCTGTGTCAGAAGCAGAAAGTTTCTTCTGGAATGTCAATTTTGGTGAAGACAATTCAGTTAATTATTGGTTTATGACACTAATTGGGACCTGTCAGATTTGTTAGTGCCTCTCTGAAACAGCGCTCTAAAATATACAGAACACCAGAGTAAGAAGGTAATAGCTGCTCAAGGATTACATCACGTAATATCCACTGTTCACATGAAAAATGTAAAAGGGAATATTTTATCTCTCTTAAAACATTAATCTGTAATATAAAGGTGTGAGTCTTATCTGACAGAGCTGCCACAAAAACTTTTTGGACCTGGAGCAGATTTCCTTGATGGAGAAACCTCCAAGCTTAGACGGTTTCAGACACATTTTTAATCTGAAGACCCAACAAAACGAACCTAAGTCAATAAATGATCCTCTATGCCCGGGGTTTTTGTGGACTTGTTTTGTCGGTATTTTTGTGAACTTCCCGCCAGGTTTCCGCTGACCCCCATCCCCGGCTGCGTGCCCGGGGTAGCAAACAAACCCCGCTGTGTTTCACCGAGCGCTTTGTTCCAGGGGCACAGGTTCTCTGCACCGTGCTGCTCATCAAACCCGGTGTCTGGAGCCGCAGGCTGCCGAGGATCCTCCGGGAGCTACACCTGGAAAAATTCAGCGTGGTCGGAATGAAACACCTGGACCTGGAAGCGGCCGCTGCCTCCGCGCTCCTGCCCCGCGAGGTGCAGCAGGTCGGTGAGGGGACTGGCAGCTCTGGGACCTGTGGGGGCGGGAAAGGGATGAGCTGTGGATAATCCATTCCCGAAAACCCCGGGAATTCCCACCCGGGATTTCGGAGCTGGGAGCGAGCTATATGGAACAATCAGATCTGTACCTTATCAGCACAAAGAGAGCTGACGTGCTGAAGGCTTCTTTTATCACATGCCATAAAGACAGCCCTGGTTTCTCCCAAACGAAACTGGGGAGGAAATGGGCAATACAGACCTCGCAGGAATCTGTCTGCCTCTTGCCCTGCCAAACAGGTGTCCTCTGCTCCTTCCCCCAGGTCATTCCAGGTAGGGCACATCCAGGGAGCACGTGTGCCTGGATTTTCCATGGGGTGAAACTGGGAAAGCCTCCTGTCCTGTCAGGAAATGCACATCTCTGGGCTGCTCTTGCCTGAGATTACATTGCAGACACAGCTAAACCCTGGGAGCCAGTCTGTAAAAATCCTCTGCAAGGAGAGAAAATTGTCCTTGCTCATGTCCAATAGGCAATAAAGAGGGTTCTTAAATCTTAGGGCTTGTGGGGTTGATTAGCTAAAAATAGATGTTTGTTTCTGCTCTTTCATGGCATTAGAAACCTTTACTTTCATCAAACTGATGTACCCTGAGTGTAAGGATACTGTGAAAGCCAAGGAACTGAACTCTGGGCATTTGAGAGGAGTTGGATTATTATTTTTTTACTTCCCTTGGGGAAAAACAATCTGTGTTATTTGATTGCTTTCCTGAAGACATTTAACCACTTGACTTTATAAAAAACAAATGTTTATAATTGATACTGTGCTTGGGTTAAGTTTGGAAAGTTTATTTGTCTCCTAGAAATTCTTGGTGGAGACTTCCAGAAGAAAACAGGCACATGCTAAGGCAGTGCTCTGGAACAATTAATACCTTCTGCATGGTAGCAGTGAGCACAGACATCTGAGTTGTAAATATTTACGGTGTCAGCAGAGATATAGTGGCCATTAAGTTTGATGGGGATGTTCTTCCCAATGTTATTTAGTCAAAGAGCTAAATACAAAATGCCTTTTTAATCATCTGAAACAGAAAACATCTTAAAAACCCCAAATATCCTCAGGAAGCAGTGCAGATACACGTGGGGTAAATGTGAGGAGAGGTTGTTTCCTGAAAATTTCCTTGGTTTTGGCGTTCTCCAACACACCAGAGCAGCTGTTGAGCATTGATTCAGTTGCCTTGAAAAGCTGGTGACTAATGAGTATAAAAATTACAGACTTGTTGGGGTTTTGTTCATGAGGGAAAAAACAGGGTTTGAAAGTGAGGAAGCAAAGAGAACAGCCTGCCTTTGGTGAGGTGGAGCAGAGAGTGGGAAATGCTTTCTGCTGACCAGGGGCTCCTGCTCCTTTTCAGAACAGCAGGAATGGCTCTCACTGGAGAGGGCTGGGAAAGGCTGAGCTCCCAAGATAAGTAGGGAGATTTTGAAAAAGCCTCAGCAGGCTCCAGGGACTGGGTTCTTTGGAAAACCCGGTGGGTAAGTGGCTCAATGGCAGCTGTGAGGGCAGGGCTGTTTTTCCCAGCTAAATTCCATGAACAGCTTTTGGATGGGAGGAATATTCATGATGGATCTGCTCCTCAGCCTATGGCACACACACAATGGGATGCAATGGTGAGCTTCAAATGAGGCCCCTAATATGGGGGCAAATTGCTGACATTTAGCAGGTCACAGATCCCAGCTGGGTTTGGAAGTGACGGCTGGAGATCACCCAGTGCCACCCCCCTGCCAGGGCAGGGTCACCTGGAGCAGGGACACAGGGGTATGTCCAGGTGGGATTGGGATGTCTCCAGAGAAGGAGACTCCAAGCCCTCCCTGGGCAGCTGTTCCAAACCTCTGCCAGCCTCCATGGAAGGAAGTTCTTCAGGTGGAGCTGGAATTTCTTGTGGTTTAGTTTCTGACCATTCCTGCTCATCCTGTCGCTGGGCACTGCTGGAAAGAGCCTGGCACTATCCCCTGACACCCTTGGAGATGTTTATATGGATTGATGAGATCCATGATGAAATGTCCTGTTGAAGAAGATGGAGCCAGTGTGTCTGTCCCTTCTAGAAGTTCTGTCCAGGGTTTTTTATCACTTTACCTGCTCCAAAATCCATCTCTAGAGAACCCCCAAGCACTGGGATGTGCTGATTTGTTGTGTGTTGTACAGCACTTGAGAGAAAATCTGGGTTTATTCACTGCAAGCAAGACAACCTCGCATCTCCTTTTCCTTTCTAATGTATTATTTACATGCACTTGACAAATATCCTTGGCAGCACGAGCCCAGCTCCATGATTGCTTTTCCAACTGAAATAGTCCCCCCGAGCTCGGAGCGGCGTGTGGCCTTTGGAGCACGAGAAAAAGCAACTGCTCTGCTCCTTGCCGAGGTTATCGAATCACAGGAGCCATAACAAGATGTTTTATCCGCAGTTTAATAATGATTAGAGAAAATAAAGGTCATGTAAATAGAGCTGATGTTGTCTCACCACTGACCTGGTGGTGTTCAGCCAGCGAGGAGCACCTGCTCCCAGGGGGATTCTGCCCAGGGAGTCTGGATCCCCCTTCTCTGCTTATCCAGCACATCCAGCCCTGTGCAGATTGGCAGTTTGGGCTTTATTTTTCCAGTGGGGCCTGATCTTGCTGTGGGGGATTACCTGATATGATTGCCTGCACTAGCAGGTCACTGGACTCAATAACTCCACGATTCCCTCCAGCCCCATCTTGTGATTCCAGCGGTAAAGGCAGCCGGATAATTCGGCCGCTCTTTAATCCTGTTAGTCCTCCCGAGCCAGGGCACAGCTGGAATTTCCTCTCAGTGAAATTGCTCCCTTAATTCCGGGCAGCTGCACAGGGGCAGCCCCAGCACAGCTGCTCGGGACCCACAAGGGCAGGGAGGCACGATGGGAATGGAGGGAATGAAGGCAGCGCTGTGCTGGCAGAGCCTGGAGTGGCTGTGAGGAATGAGAGGAGCTCCCTGACACCATCAGTTGGAAACAACATCATCCTCAACCCCAAGTCCATGGATTTGCTGGGGAGCAACCGAAAGACAGAAGAGTTTTGTTATTTAGATCTGAAATCACTGGTTAGAAGCTCTGGAGCAAAATACTTCCATTTATTCTGGTCTGTTTAACAGAAACTGAGTGTTTTCTTTGCAGCTGTTTCCAACCTGGATGAATATTGATATGTTTTATCAGTCCTTTTGAAAGCTGTCATGAAAAACATCACTGGTTTTTCATTGCCCAGAGAGAAAACCCATAGAAAAGTGGATTAAAACCATTTTTTTAACTAACAAAAATTTTAAAGCGGGAAGGGATTATTTTGTATTATACAGAACTGAATGAATGTCATCACTTCTCAGTACACTGTGACAAGCTGAAATTCTTCCTCGTGCAAGCAGAGCTCTTGTCACCAGAGAGCCCCTGAGTGACAGGCTGTGACCTGGGGCAGGAGCATTGGCAAACACCACACCCAAGCCCTGAATACCTCACATTTAAGCACAGAGGGGTTCTCTCAGGGAATATTTTGCCTTTGCAAATCGAGGGGGGAATATCAGCCTTGAGCCCGTGGTTGTCTACTCATAACCTACTTCTCAGAGATGCAATTTAGGAGGCAGGCGAGTGCGAGAAGATTTGGGTCAAAGGCAGTGAATGGTTGCACGTGATAGAAAAGCAGAGGGGCCTCGAAGAGTTTTATCTCCATATTTTTAAATGAAATGGTAGGATTTGCTTTTGGAAATGTTTTATCTAGAGAATTGCTATCCTCTGCTGCTTTTAGAAGATTAAAAAATAGAGGAATTAAAACCTCTGTGAATGACGTGATTCAGCTGAATCAAATGGTTTTTCCTCCCTCTTGTTTTTATTTCCTCAAAAACTGGGGAAAAAAGTAAATAGCCATGGGTTGATTCTGGCAGGGAGCTAGAAATGCCCTTGTTTTTTTAAGCTGGGGAGAACATCCAGCCCTGGCTGCTGCACTATGTGGTTCAGGGAGGCACAGCTGGATGTTCCTGACACCTTGTTCAGATGGAAGGGCAGGAAGAGACAGAACTGGATGCTCCTGCCATGTTATTTAGGTGGAGGAGCAGGATGAGGCACAGCTGGATGTTCCTGCCACATTATTCAGATGGAAGGGCAGGAAGAGGCAGAACTGGATGCTCCTGCCATGTTATTCAGATGGAGAAGGAGGAGGAGGCAGAGCTGCAGCTGCTGTGGACACCCTGACCTCGTGCTCAGCCCAGACATCTGCAGCAGGCCTGGTTTCCCAAGGTTTTCCTTGATTAAAGCAGGCAGCAAGGCCAGAGAGCTCTGCCACCCACCTGCCCCCGATTCTGCTGCCTGTCCCAGGGTCCCTGTCAGTCTGTCTGTCCCCAGCCCTCTCCTCACCAGTGCAGTGGTTGCTTCTCATCATTTCCTCTCATCCTTCCTCAATGGACAATGCCAGGGTGCTGTGAGTGCCACAGCTCTGCTCAGGAGTGGGCATGGGCTGAACTGACCGTGCTTGGAAAAGAAGCAAAGGTGGAGGAATTTGTTATGGAGCAAAGGGCATCAGACAAGGCCAGAAGAACAAACTGATTTCTTGCAGCCCCTGGTCTGACCCTCCTACTTTTAAGTTCTGTAGTCCTGATCCTAACTCGTGTCTGGAATTCTCTCTTCAGGAGGAGCAGGGTGTGGAGGTGGGGTGGCAGTGTGGGGGCCCTGCCTTTTGGGAATTCAAAAAGCAGAGCTCTGGTATTTGTGACCCATCATTTTATATCAGATGAAGAATTAAACGTGGCTTCTCATCCCAGACTATTTATGACTCTGGTGTTCTTGTGTGTGCCCGTGCTTCCTCCTGATCCGGATGTCCCCCTGAAGGAAGAGCCCTCCTGTGACCTGCTGGATGTCACAGGAACTGCCTGGTGTCTTGAGCTTTAGTACACCAGCAATGAATTAAAGAGGAGAGAAAACAAGGAGCAACAGCAGATTTGCTTACTCCCAACCTTCCTTCCTGGCCAAAGGAAAGCTGGGATGTTCCCAGTGCTCACCAGCTCCTTATAACCTGTTCCATCTCTGCTTTCTTCTCAGGATGCAGCTGCTGTAGAAGCTCACTGCACCTACCTTACCTCGGGCACGGCCCTCGTGCTGTGCCTGCAAAGGCCCAATGCTGTGAAGAAGCTGATGGATCTCCTGGGACCAGAGGATCCTCAGCTGGCCCAAGCACTGAATCCACGCCTCTGGAGGGCTCAGTATGGCACCAGCACAGTCCAGAATGGATTTTATGGTAGGTTTTTGCAAAAGAAACGTCCAAAGGCTCAGATATGCAAATAGACAATATGTTATGTGTTGTTCCCTCCTGCACTGTCACTGCAGATCCAGCCTTGGCAGGCCCTGGAGGCCATTATTCCCCAGAAAGGTTTCCCTGTGCTCTTGGTGGCTGAGCTGTCTCAAGCAATGAAATATTCTCTCAGAAGATAATATTCCAAAAGGGTTCTTCTTCCCAGAGCAGCCCTAGCTCTGGCTTTATCAGAACAGATTTCCTTTGATCTCTTCCCTGCTTGGTCATTTTGTCCTTTTAGCTTGGTTGTTTTGGAATTATCCCCAAGAACCCATCTGTCTTCCCTGCTTGTGTGTCCCTTCCTGATGTCTCCATTACCCATTGGCCAATTCCAAGATCTCACAAAGACTCCAAATGCCTGTAACCTCTCACAATGCTGATGGCTGGCAGGAGAGAGGTGATCCCAACCTGCTCTGGCTGAGGCCAGCAGGGAAACTCAGCTGTTTCCCATCTGGAAAGGCTCTTTCCAGCTGGGCAGAGTCACAGGGCAAGTCAGCAGCCTTGGAATACTGAACCATCCCAGCTCCTCTTCCAGCAGGGAAGCACTGGGATGTTGCAGTGTGTGTGGAGGGGTAAAGATGGGAAAATGGGGAGTATCCCTGGAGAGAGCAGCCTGTGGAGAGCCCAACATTATTGCCACAAGGAGGGAAGGATGTAATTCCAAAATTCACGTGTAATTAAGCACGGTTAGCTCTCTGCCTGTGTTTCTCCTCAGTGTTACACTGATTTTGCTCTAATACTTAAAGGAATATAAAAATTAGAAAGTAATAATTTCTGTAAACACAGGTGAGCTGGCAGGCACTGTGTGCCCTCAAGTCCCACAGGAACTTTCCTGACAAGATCCATTGGATTATTTGGCTCTTCCCATTGTATTCTGGGCTGTGAAGTCACTGCCTCTTTTCATCCATATCAAGTGGGCTGAGAACTGGCAGGGAGTGAAGGAGTCACAGCTTGGGAAAGAGAACCAACCCTTTGCTGCAGAACCTTCTTTAACCCTGAGGACTTGGACTCAGCCAGGAGAGATCCCACAGGATTTGTGGGAGTGACTGAAGAGCAGGATCTATTTAAATAAAAAAAAAAAGTGGTCAGGGCTCTCCAGCCAATACTTTTCCATTGTCAGCCCCTGCTTCTCTTGCTCTGGAGATGAATGAATGGATAGTGTGTGCAGGTTGTTCTGAAACTCCTTAGTCATGTCTAAGAATGGGTAATACATATCCCAAATTTCAGATGTTTGCTACAGTTGGAGCATCCCCAGCACAACTCCGTGAAAATGAGCAAGGAAAGCTGAGTCTCATCCCATTTTTGTTGGGAGTTACAGGGAGCTCCCTGTGTGAGAGAGATCCTTGGATGTTCTGACTTCCTTCTGAGCCCTAGGCTTGGGTCTGAAGTTGCTCTTGAGATCTGGGCTGAGCCCAGAGCAGGGACACTGTGTTGGACCCAGCTGTAGGGCTGGCCCAAAAAGCCCTCCCTGCACACATTCCAGGAACAGGGATGCAGCTGTAGCTGTGATGGATCTGACCCAGCTGCTCTGCCCTGGAGCCATCAATCCATAAGGAAAGTAGTGTTCCTAATTCCCTGCACCTCCCAGAGCTTGTTCTCCAACACAGGTGAAACATGTACCCACAAGTTAAGCTGGAAGAACCTTCAGTGAATAACTGGGGGACTGTGCAAGCCCATCTTCCTTTCCCAGGAGGGAATACTAGGCTTTCCTAGTTTTGCTCCAGCTAAGGAAGAACTCCAGTTAATGCCTGAAGCAGAGCAAACTCTCACTTTTCCTCCCAAAGTGACAGGGGAAATGCAATTTAGATGAAGATGAGGTTCCAGGGAGACTGATGAACCAAGAAATGCAGCTTTAATCCCCTGGGGCTCAGCTGCAGAGGTGAACCTGCACTCTCCCATCTCCCCTGGGGCTTGGGAAGTCATTGGACTGTGCATTTTCTTGCATCCAAAGAGCTCTTTACACTATATTATCTTGTACCTTGAGCAAAGTGAGAGTAAAAGGCTCATTTTGGGAGCATTTGTGTTCTCTGCAATGCCACAAATGATGGAAGCACAGAAGGTTTGGTGTGGAGGTGTGGAAAGGATCCAGCCCAGCTCATACACTGGGACTTACACAACCTCAGGATCGTAAACTGCTGCCTTAAGGGCTCTGGCTATAGAAAACCTGGAATTATGGAGCTCCAACAGGGCTGAGTGCTCTCAGGTGGGATCCTTTGAATGGGTAGCCTCATAGGTGGTAGTATTTCAGAGGATATTTGTATCCCAGGAGGATGGATCTGTGCCAGCACATTGACAATCTATCTAAACTCCAATAGAAAAAGCTTTTCCCTCCCTAATATTTTCCATCCACAAATCTCCAAACATTCTGAGTAATGCTTTATAACACTGTTGCTTTATAGGGAAATATTCAGCTGCTAAGCCTGGAGGGACCTCTCGAGTCACTGAGTTCAGTTAATTCCTTCACAGACAGCCCCATCACGTTTTCCCTTCCATAAGCACCCACCCCAACTGCATGGATGTCACAGAACTTTGAGAGCTAAAAATCTTCTTACATTTTCAAACTTAAATATAGCCACGTACAGTTTGTGCCCATTTGTTCCTGTGCCATTATCTGGACTTTATTTTAAGTAGCTCTTTTTACACCTCTGACCTTTCTTACCCTGAAGTGTTTATCAGAAATCAGATTTGTTTCTCAGCTTTGGGTCGTTTTGGGTCAAACGAGCCAAGGTCTGTTTTAACCCTTCAGATGATTCTCCATTTCCCCAGTCATCCTCATGTCATTTCTCTGACTGTTCCTGTCTCAATTTACCTTTCTTGACCAGAGCTGAACAGAAAAATGTACTTTCCTCAGCAATGCCTCTTGCTGAATTCTGATTTCCAGTCAGAGTTCCCAGACTATTTGGGACGTACATTATTGTTACTAAGTATATTTGTTTTACTAACCAGTAGCTCTTTCCCTTCAGTCAGGGCAGCCTGGTGTGATCCAGAAGCAAGGGAACAACAGGATTTAGAGCTGGAATCGGAAGGTTTCACCATCTCCTTAACATGATTCCCTCAGCTCCACTGTTAAGAAATAGAAGGAGTCTTGTTTACACAAGGAAGCTGCTGAGTGATCGTAGGACAGAATCAAAATACCAAGGAGGCAATGGAACTATTCTAAATATAATGGTTTAAAATGTTTGTTATTACTGTACAGAACAGCTGGCCTTTAAAGCAATAACTGCAGTGAGTTGCACATCATCAATCTCTCCAAAAGATGAGTGTGAGTCTAGAGAATGTTTAATTCATGGCCTGAGAGAATCTTCTCATTGTATTTATCTCTCAGGCTCCAGATCCTATCCAGTGGCTGTCCGGGATGTGAAGCTGTTTTTCCCAGAAGGGCTGTGCTGTGCCCAGTGTCAGACAGTGCAGGAGCAAGAGGTAGGAATCTGCCCTTTCCTGAGCTTTATCCTGCTGTGCCAGAGCAGCAGCTTTGTCCTGCTATCCCGTGACTTCTCTGCTATTATGCTGTAGATAATGCAGCTCTGGATGTGTTTCCTGAGCTGCCAAGTTCTCCTGGTGCTGGGGATGTTCCTCCCTCTGCACTGACCCCGGCAGCCTGGGTGGGGAAGAGCTGCTGCAGATCTGTTTGTTCAGCAAGCTCTGCTGTTCAGGCTCTGGGCTCGTGCTCCCAAATGATCAGCATTGCTTTGGAAGCAGGTCACGAGCAGGGACAGCAGCCTCACCCTGACTGCTAAGGCACACTTGACCCAGGAGCTGGTTTTTCACCAGCTTTGTATCACTCAGGGATGGGATGGCTGATGATGTGAAAGTGATTGGGATGTGCTCAGCCAAGGGATGGAAATGTTTGAGCTTTACTGTGCCTCAGAGGTGATCCAGCTGAGATGGTCCTTCCAGGAGATCAGCTCTGGAAATGGCCACATCTGTAATGGGCTTCACTCATGTGGGTGTGCAGCTCAGTGCAGGGCATCCTGACTGTGCCAGTTCATTCAAAGACAGAGGGAGCTGCTACACCCCAGCGTGGCACTGGGCAAAGCTGTCAGACCCTCACAGGTTTTGTTTGAGCTCCTGGCCTTGAAAAGCTGGGAGTAGAGACCTCGGAGTGATGTCTGGATATAGGACCTTGAAAAGGATGATGAGATGCTGCACTGAATTAGGCCTCAATTAAAAAGAAGAATGCATGCAAACTGTTCTTGTATCTCCAGACAAGCAGGTGTTTTCTCGGCTGGCAATTACAGAAGTGCACGACAGCAACAAAAGCTTCACAGCTTGCCTGAATCAATACTTGAGGAGTGTTATCCCTCCTCATTAGATAATGTGTTCACATGACTTGCTTCTCCCTCCCTCCCTGCCTTCCCTCCTGCAGATCCAGAACCTGAAATATGACCCCATCCTCAGCCTGGGAATCAGGAAGCAGCGCAAGATCCTAACCCGTGACCCGGGAAGACATCCCAGTGTCCTGGGCTCTGAGCAGCCAGGCAGTCCTGGTAAGGAACTGTAACTTCTGTTATAGATTGGGACTGCTATTGATTAATTGGACAGCGAGACAAACCATCTGGTGGCATCGAGATTGGGTATTTGTGTCCTTTCAGAAGGGAGAGACAGCTCTGAGCTGCAGAGAAACAGCTCCAGGGGAGTTCAGCCTTTAACTCTTCACCTGCCAGCACTTCAGGGATTTACAGACAGCTGTCCACAAGGGCTGACCTTAACAGCAGCAGCAGAACAAGCACTGACAACACAGCTGGTGTCAGATGTTCCTCTCTGAACCCTTCCCAGGTGTCTCAGCACAACCCTGGTGGTTTGTGTCCATTCAGAGCCTCCCCTGGAGAGGCAGGAGCACAGGGCTGGGCAGTGTGAGCTGCTCTGTGCTCTGAGTAGATAAATACCAGTTGGTGCAGGGAGTGCTGCTGGCAGTGTGGCCAGAGGCCTCTCTTGAGCTGGGCTGAGAGCTCATTCAGCTCCCACTGCTGCTGAGCAGCTGCCAGCTCCAAATGTCTCCCAGCTATGGCCAGGCTGACACTTCCTGGAATGCAGCAGCTTCTCAGGGCCAGTCCTGCTGATTTGACTTGATAGATGTGTGTAAACACAGCTGTGCTGCAGGGGCAGGAGATGGCACTGACAGGAGGGGATGCTCCCACCTTGGGATGTTGTGGATTGATCCCAAGCCTTTATAAACAAGCAGGGACCAGGTGAGGCATCCCTGTGGTGTTCCCTGGGGAACAGAATTGTTTAGAACCAGGCTATTCCCATTCCTGCAGCTTCAGTTCTGATGTGACTGATGTGGGCAGCTCACAAAATGTTTCTGTGCTACACCTGATCACTGCAATCCTTTATCCCAGCAGCGGAACCACAGGATTGTTGTGGATGGGAGAGGAGCAGGATAAAAAAGTGACAGAATCACAGCCTAGCCCAGCCTGACACAGAACTTTGGGGGGGCATTGGTCACATACCAGCAGGTGCAGAAGTGCAAAGAGGGGGTGGTAAATCAAGTCCTCTGCTCCTGGGGTGAACACCAAGTCACTGTTGTGCAAGGGGTCTCTGAAGGAGGATTTGTCCCAAGGTATTTGGGAAGGGTGTTTTCCCCATCATCTTAGTGCACAACAGGAAAGGAGCAGGTTTGCTGTGATTGAATCACTTGATTTGTAGAAGAGATTGCATAAAATAAAATAAAATAAAAGCTTGTTGTGGGGAGAGCACAGGTATTCTGCAGGCTTTGCACAGCTCTGTGTTGGGAGCTAATCTCAAAATACATGCCCCTAATTTCCTGCTGCATGAGGATATCTGAGCTTTGAAGATGCCTAAGCAGAGTAAAAAGGAAAGCAGTGTACAGCTCTGATGTGTTTATGTCTCAGAAAATGTATTTCAAAGAGTTACTGCCCTGGAAAAGCAAGCCCATGTGATCTCTGAACTGTCAGGCACAATCTCGTAAGTGCCTCCAGCAAAGCAGACACATCACTCACGTTCTGGGCTCATCTTGGACACTAGAGGAAGCTCTTGCACACAAGGAAACCTCCTTCCAGCAAATAATTACCACAAAGCTGCTGCCTAATGGACAGACAGATTTATCATAAGCAAAATATGAAATACATTAAGCCTCACGTATGCTGAGCAGAATTACATTTGGGATTATAAAAGCAGCTGGATTAGCAGCTTTCTCTGCTTGGAAAAAATGAAAATGGAATAGTATCTCCTGTAGCAAACCAGCAGTTGTCCTTGTCTGACTCGTGAAATGGGGTCACTCCTGCTGTCTTGTGATCTCCAGACAGGGACACAAAGGCATGCAGCAGCTCGGGATGAGCATCCCAGGGCACGTCCCAGGGCACATCCCAGGGCACATCTCAATGCCGCGGTGCCTCCGACTGCCATGGACGTGTCTGTGCCGGGGCAGAGGTGCTGAGAGGGCTCAGAGGTGCTGGGGGGAGGGACCAAAGTGTTTTTCTCTTTTCCCATCAGGTCAGGCATTGCTGGAGAAGCTCTGCCAAAGCACCTGCCTGGTGCTGCCCAGGATAATCCTGCAGGATTCAGAGCCCCCCCGGTATGTGGAGCTGCTGGAGGAGCTCGTGGACAGCGGCTTTGTGGTGACTGGAGCTCGCCTGGCCATGCTGGACTCACCTCAGGCTCTCTGCATCTCCCAGATGCTCAGCAGGGCCAAGGGCAGTGTTGCAGCAAAGGTATGGAACAGCTGGAGCCCGGCTTTGCTTCCTTGGCACAAAAGAAGAGCCTTTTAATGCCTTGCTCTGATGTGCTGCCCCGAGGCATTGGTGGCACTATTGCAACACTGCCTCTAAGCCCTGGCACCTCTGGTGAGTAATGTGGGCACTGGGGACACTTCCTGGTGGTCCTGCATCCCTGGAGCCCTCATGTTCCCCTGTGAACATAGCCCTCATGGGAATGGCCCATCCATCACTCATTTATTGAATGCTTCATTCCAGTCAGCCATCACCCTGTTCTGTGTGCTCTGCTGCTGTCTCCTGTCTTGTTTCTCCATAGAAATACACTTTCTATTTCCCCCTCTGTAATCAGACGACATTAATCCTCCTCTACAATGCTAAAACCCTTTTTTCTTCTTGGACTATTCCTTGGAGCCTGAGCCAGATTTCCCACCTGGAGTGTTGCTTGCAGCTCTGGGGTTCCCAGCACAGGAAGGACATGGAGCTGCTGGAGCCAGTGCAGAGAAGGCACCAGGATGATCAGAGGGATGGAGCAGCTCTGCTGGGAGGAAAGGCTGAGGGAATTGGGATTGTTCACCTGGAGAAGAAAAGGCTTTGGGGTGACCTAACTGTAGCCTGTAGCCTTCCAGTGTGTGAAGGAGCTACAAGAAAGATGGAGAGACAATTTACAAGGGCCTGAAGGGATAGTGCAAGGGGGAATGGCTTCCCACTGCCAGAGCATAGGGATAGATGGGATATTGGGAAGGAATTGTTCCCTGGGAGGGCAGGGAGGCCCTGGCACAGGGTGCCCAGAGAAGCTGTGGCTGCCCCTGGATCCCTGGAAGTGTCCAAGGTCGGGTTGGACAGGGCTTGGAGCAGCCTGGGATGGTGGAAGGTGTCCCTGACCATGGCAGGGGCTGGGACAAGATGGGCTTCGAGGTCCCTCCAGCCCAGGCCACTGTGTGGCTCTCAGTAGGTCCAGCCCAGCCTGGGGTTTGGGCACAGGATGTGCTGCTGGGCTGAGCTGACACTGCTCCACAGCAACAGAATACCAGGTCCAGACTGTTTTCCTTTTGGTGTAGGAGAAGCTCACCCAGCCAGGACCCTTGCCTGGGCAAAGCTGGAATGTGCAGCAAAGTGGTGTCAGCAGCAGAGTAAACAAGGGGGGAAAGTAATTATAGTGGCAGTAGCAAACCAACAATCACCTGAGGGCTGTCAGACCACAGCAGGCCCTTCACAAAACACACACATTTGGGCTTCCAGCTCTCAGTTCTAAGTCTTGGGTGTTATCTGTAATAGGAGCATGTAAGATCTTTTCAGGTTGTGCTTTTTAAAACTGACAGCATCCCTTTGAAGTACATCTGTATGGAACAGCAATTACATCTAGCAGCCAATTAGTGTAAGCACTGCTTGCCTGTCCCCTGAGTCCCTCGAGGATCTGTCCCTCTGCACATGGAATGTGCACAGCTCTCTAAGAAGGACAAATCAGCGTTGGGGAGCAGAGCCATCCCTCCTTCCCCCCTCAGAGATAAATGGCCCTGGGCAGAGCTGGCGTGTTTCCAGAAGGATCTGTCACTGCCGAGCCAAAGGTGAATGTTAGAACCTTTGCTCTCCCTCTCTAGAAGGGAGATGGGCTGCTTCAAGCTACAATATCTCAATATTTACTGTCTTGGTGTTCCTGCTTCCAGCAGAGGTAGGGACTGAATAACACCCAGATACTCTGCTGGGTTTTACTGTGAGAGTGCAACAGGAATACTGGAGGGCCGTGGGGATCACAAACAGCTCAAACATGGCAGTGGCTCTGCCTGGGAGGCTCTGTGGCTCCTGTTCCTCACCCATCAGCCAGACTTAGAGACTTGTTCAAGTGCAGAGCAGCACCAAAGCTGTGTTCCTCCCTCTCTTGCAGTGCTCACTGTTGAAGGATGGGTTGTGCCTGGTGCTGGCAGCACAGCGGGACGGCGCCGTCACCTCCCTGCACTCCCTGCTGCACAGGTAAGGAGCAGCTCCTGCCCTGAGCCAGGGCACCTCTCTGCTCTGTGCTTCTGGTCAGGGCAGCTGCCACACAAGAGCAGCCTGTTCTGCACAGTTACCTTGTTCATGGGTCAGTCACTGGGTCATGGAATTGTTAAGGTTGGAAAAGATCAACCCAGTAGCACCAGCACATTCACCATTAAACTAGGCCCTCAAGTGCCACATCCAACACTTCCAGGGATGGTGACTCCACCACTGCCCTGGGCAGCTGTGCCAGTGCCTGAGCACCCTTCCCATGAAGAAATTTTGCCACTATCCAACCTAAACCTCCCCTAGTACAACTTGAGCCTGTTTCATCCTGTCCCTGTTCCCTGGGAGCAGAGCCCGACCCCCCTGGCTGTCCCCTCCTGTCAGGGAGTTGTGCAGAGCCACAAGGGCCCCCTGAGCCTCCTTTTCTCCAGGCTGAGCCCCTTTCCCAGCTCCCTCAGCTGCTCCTGGTGCTCCAGACTCTTCCCCAGCTCTGTTCCCTTCTCTGGACACGCACCAGCCCCTCAGTATCTCTTGTCATGAGGGGTCCAATACCTGAGAGTGTCCCCCAGTTTCCAAGCAGGTGTCCTCTACTCAGGACCTTTAAAAACCAATTTGTGTTCTTTGTTAAGGATCTGCCATGTCCATAAGGCTCAGCAGCTTGGTTCTATGAATACAGGGAATTCTCTGAAATAAGGACTCACACTGGGAATAGACCTGCTGAATCAATAAGATTCCTAGGAGAAATATGTTAGCGGATTTTATGTTTGCTGTGGAGGAAAAAAAAAAAACAACCCAAAACCCAAACCTTAAAATAAATGCCAGAAAGCAAAATCAAAAATTAGTCTCTTAAATAAATCACCAGAAACGCTGGGTAGAGGATGTATAAGCCTGGAAAAACAAACAGAACCCCTCTGCAGGGACTGATTAGTAAAACAGAGTGATTAGCAGGGCAATTAACCCTGTGTTCCCCAGAGGGACGGGCTCCCTGCACGGGGCTGGTATTTTGGTATTTGGCACTGGCATCTGCAGCTCTCGCACATGGCTCCTCTGGCACAGGAACCAAGAGTCAGGTTTGTGCCACGTCCCATGTGGAGCAGCCCAGCAGCCACGCCAAAAACCCCATCCTGACTTTGGCTGTGCCCTCTGGAGAACTTCCAGAAAGTGCTGTCAGTGGGGCAGGAGTCAGGGTTCAGGGATGCTGGAATTTGCAGGCACCAAGGGATCAAAGCTGAACATCCATGTTGCTGCGCCTCAGAGTTCTCATACTTTGCAGAAATGTTCCCAGGGCCACGCCTGGGAGGAATGGTTGGAACAGATTTCATTGGTAACTTTTCAAAAATGTTTTTTAAGCTACTGACAGCACTTTGACTTTACTTCCATTCATTTTAAATCTCACCCTTGGGAGCCAAATCCCAAATCTTCCGCTCTGCAAGGGGAGAAAAATAGCAAGTTACCCAAGACCTATCTGGTGAGATTTCTCCCACTCTTTCTCTGGTTTACAACGAAAAAAGAAGTGAACTTCTGGGAACCCTGGAGGTCACTGCTGGAGGTAGTTCTGGGAGAGTCACTAAAGATTCCCCCACCTCTTCATTTTCCCCAGCGCCGCAGTCACGGGTGCTGCTTAACAGGATGAGCTGCAGCCCAGCACTTCTCTCTCCTTCAGGCTGGATGTGTTTCCAGGGGCCAGTCCCAAGCCTCTCCAGAGACACCTCCCGTGGCTTTTCCTGACTTTCGGAGAGCCAAGGGGCTGGGCAGAGAGTGGGCAGGAATTGGTGCCAATCTCTACACCTTCAAGCCCCCTCCTGCTCTGTACAAAGGATGCTCTTCTGTGCTGAACTCCAAAATACACCTGCATAACTTACGGGGGTCAGGAGGCACTTCCAAAGGGCAGGGTCCAGCCCCAAACAGCAGGATCCACTCTGCCTCTCCCTCCAGTGCCAGAACCAGATCACAGAGCCTTTTCAAACCAGTTCTGGAAAAAAAAAAATTAAAAATGCCTTCATGATGTAAATGCCTGTGGAAGGGAGGGGCAGCAAGGTGTGCCCGAGGGTGGGAGGAGGGAGGGCTCTGATCCTCAGGGAGATCAGGAGCTCACACCCTTATTGTCTCCCAAGCCATCGAACTTTTTAAAATCAGCCTGACTTCACGGGTGCCTCCCAAGGACACTTCATGCCAAGACATCGTCAATTTAAATAACACCAGAGGTTAATTACTCTTACAGCTCCATCAGCCCTTTCTGTCTCGGATAAATCACTGGATATTTATCTCCCTCTCTCTGCCAGGGTTCCAATACCTGCCCAGGTCCCTGCATTTCAGCTGCACTGCTGAAGGGATTATTTCCCAGCCCTGGGACTTCAGTCACAGCTGAGCCACATTTCTGCGGCTCTGTGCCAGGGGAGGGACGATCCCATTTGTATGGAAGCCTGGCTGTGATGTCAGAGATGGGCTGGGATAAGGAGGAATCAGGTGCTGAGAGGAACAATGTGAGCTCTGCCGGTGTAACTGCTGCTAGTCCTGAGCCTATTAAAGCGTTCCTAAGCCAGCTCTGGCAAGGAGAGACACTCAGAACCTGGGGGATTTGGAGACAGCTCCAGACCCTCCCTGCTGTGGTTGTTCAGCAGCAGGGCCCACTCTGGCTGCTCTCTGGACATCCAGGGCGTTATTCCCGCACCAGAGAACACCGAGCACAGAAAAAGGAATGGGAACAATGCAGGTGTGGGCAAAAAGCAGCCGGGGAGTTTGGTTGCCTGCCAAAAATGGAGCCGGAGCAGGAATCTGGGAGAGTCTGGGAGCGTGCCAAGGGGAGCTCCCAGGGCAAAGAGAGTGTTTGGAAGAGGTGAGGGAGCAGAGGGGACCCTGGGGAAACCCTGGAGAGGGAAGTGACACCATCCTATCCACAGACAAGGGAAAACGATGTGAGACTTACCTTTCTTGTTCTGTCAGCATCCGGCTGCCTGGATGGCTCAGGATAAAGCATCTGAATTTTCCCTGTCATAACTTGTTTTCACAGCCACATTTCCTGGCTGCAGGGTGGCAGAGGCAAGAATTTACAGCAATAGATTCAAAGCAACTCCTGGAAGGAAGGCATGCTCTGCTTTTTATGCATGACAAACCAGATTTAGCTGCCTAAAGAGGTGATGCTGATTCCACAGTGATTGCTCCTCTGTGGTTTAAGCATTTAAAAAGCACTTTAAGATTGTCACGACCCATGTTGTGCACAGACTTAGCAGCTCACCTGGTCAGCTCAGTAGGCAGGGTTTGACTAAAGCACCCCAAAACTGAGCTGCAGGGGGAGAAATGTGGAGTTTAGGCCAGGCTTTGTGCCTCCCTGCCTTTAAACGAGGTACCGCAATCAGAGCTGAAGCCAAGTGCTGAGGAACTTAGCTGGATGTTTTTCTCTCTGATGAAACATTCTTACCAAGTGTTAATTGCTGCTAGCGGGGAGCGATGTTATCCCTATAGGAAGCTCATCCCGGGGAGCTTTGGAGGGGAAGGAGGTGTAGAAATTTTAAAAAAAAGAGAGAGAGAGAGAGAGAAAAAATGAACACATGGGGTGTAAAATCTCGGAGCTGTTGAAAACCAGTGAAGGGAAAACTGTTGCCAAGCACAATACCTGGGTATGGGGGCAGGGAGCAGGGAGTGGTTTCCAAAGCCTCGGGAGAGTTTTCAAGCCTGAGGCTCCGGGTGTGCACGGAGTCCGCTTAAAAGGCACTCCTGAAATCCGTACCTTGCCTTTCGATTTCTCTGGAATACATTTTGTGCCCAGGTCGTGTGTGGCTTGAGGAGGGCCCGAGCAAAACCAGGAGTGGTGAGGCAGTGCCTGCTGCTCCAGGCAGTTTAGTAAATCCTGGGATTGGGGGAAAAACATCCAGATTATCTCAGTGGAGAAAAAGCCCCTTGCCCAGAGGGAAGTACCCACCACATTTATGTGCATTTCCCACTGCCCCAGAGCCACCATTATGCAACTGGACGTGGCTGTTTGTTGGAAGGTTTGTATTTAAATAGTGCGAAGCCATTTACACAAAGCTTTGTAAAACCCAGGATTTAGCTGTGTAAAGAGGAGCAGTAACAGATGCCCGTGGCTGGAGCTGCTGGCACAGAGCTCAGACCTCCCCAGAGCTGGGTCATCTCCTTCCCTCCCAGCTGACATGGCAAACTAACCCTGCTTCCCTTTCTCTTTGCCCCCAGTGCCTGCCGGCAGAACCAGTTGGTCCTGGACACTGCAGAGCATCTCCTTTATCCCCAAAATGAGGATCAGGCAAGTAGAGAAGTTTATAGTATGGATATGTGTTCTTTGTACACCTGTGATGAAGGAAACTTGTTAATACTGGGGGAAATTTCAAAGAAAATGAGAACTTTTATGTGTGAGAGGTGGTGACAGCCCCAAGCCTTGGCTTAGGCTGAGCACCCAGAACATGGGGAAGGTGGGACCAAAATCCTGTCAAACTGTCTCCCACATTACAGTGGTGACAGAGTTTTGAATCAAAACATTTGGAGATATTGATAAAGGTTCTATATTTCCTGTAGAAATTCTGTTTCTTTTTGTGAAAAATCAACACTGAGAAAAATATGGAATTGTGGAATCTTTGGGTGTGTGAAAGGACCTTAAAGTCCGATCACTGCCATGGGCAGGGACACCTTCCAGTACCCCAGGGTGCTCCCAGCCCTGTCCAGCCTGCCCTTGGACACTTCCAAGGATCCAGGGGCAGCCACAGCTTCTCTGGGCACCCTGTGCCAGGGCCTCTCCACCCTCACAGGGCAGAATTTCAAGTGTCTGTCATATTTGTCAAAAATAGTGACAGGAAATGTTCATTCAGCCCTATGGCCAAGCTGGCACAGGTCCTGTGCTCTGAAAGTTGCATTTTAGAAGCCCAAATCCAAGTGGAAGAGAAGGAGTGAAGCCATTAGCCATTCCAGGGATGGTCTAGCTGAATATTTTCTCAGTAATTCATCCCAAGAAAGGAAACACTGAGCTCCAGACATGTGGGCAGCTAATGGGAATAAACTGCATAAATACATTCAAAATTCGGGCTGTAATCATCAGAGTTTAGTTCAAAACAAATGAGAGGTTTGGATAGAGGAGGCAGAGCCTGAGGAGTTGGGATCAGGAGATGTAAAGCCCTGATGGATGTGTCCCTGCCCATGCCAGGGGGGTGGAGTGACATGAGCTTTAAGGTCCCTTCCAGCCCAAACCATTCTGTGACTCTGTGATAAAAGACTTGTGGAGAGTGAGAAATGATAGCAAGTGGACAAACCTCTCCTCTGGATCCCTTTTTATTCCCAATAAAAGCCCAGCAGGAGAGCGAGATGTGTTTGTAACCTCATCTAACACATCAGAGCTGCTGCCTCCGAGCACCAGTGCTCTAAGGATTGCACCTTAACAGACACCGAGCCCTCTTTGAAGTGTGCATTCCTGCTTTTAACACGGACAAAACCACCCCGACTTCCCCAGCGTGGCTGAGCTGCCGTTTTCCCAGGGCACGGTGGGATCCCCGGCGCTGCAGTGCCTGGGCAGCTCTGCCTGCAGGGCTCTGCGGAGCTGCAGGGCTGTCACAGCCCCGTGCTGCCTGCTGCCAGGGTGCCAGGCTGTTGCCAAGGAATGTGACAGGGCAGCAAGTCCGGGCTGTCTCCTGATTTGCTTTGAAAGGACATTACATCTCTGTGCCTGACATAAAATCCCTTCTGCTTCCCGGCGCTGGGGAACGAGCCTATCAGGGAGAGGCTTAGAGGGCTTTTTGTGCTAGAGAGGAGAAAAAGCAAATATGCTCAGCCCTTCTCCCTGCTTCTGGCAGCCTGGCATGTGCAATCTAATCCCTCTGGAAGCAGGATTCACAGGAGCTTGGAATTTCGAGCAGGAATGCAGTTCTGGGACAGCAGCACATCTCCCTGGGGGTACGAACAGCACAGCAGCAGCTCCTGTTGGTTTTCCAGTGGGCCTTTTTCTCCCAAGTTCAGGGTAGGTTCAGGAATCAGAGTGAGATCTGAGGAGCAAACGCACAGGGGAATCTGTTCCTCAAAGGATGGCCCCAGGAATGGTGTTTGAGCCTCTGATCTCCTGCTAATGAGTTTATGAAATGTCAGCCAGGCTTTGCAGAGCAAAGCTAATGAGCAACAACATGATATCAGGCAAAGTTCAGGAGGGTTAAATGAACATGGGTTTCAAATCCTCATGGTCTGAGCAGAGCTGCAGCCTTTCCTGGTGGAGTCAAGCCATGGAGGTGAAATGGAATATCATCCTCGCTCCCAGTGTGATTTGAGATTAGGCAATAGGATGAGAAATCAGCTTTCCAAAAGTGCCCTGGTGCAGTGCTGACATCTGTGCCTGGGCTGGTTGTCTGCCTGCTCCTGCTGCATTCCTGGAGCACCTTCACCTGCCCTGGGTGAAACACCTGCCTTAGGAGCAGACAAATCCAGGCTTTGAGTTCCTTGTTCTCCCCAGTGACCCTGCAGGTGCCAGGCACACTCAGCACAGCTCACATTTGGAAGTGACAGAGCCATGGTTTGTTGGTGCCACCATTAGGGGTGGGTGACCTTCCACAGGGGTGTCCCAGATGTTCCCCACAGCTGCTCCATGCCCAAATTGGGATGTCTGCAGTGATAAGGAGTGGGCAGGGAGTGCTGTGCTCAGCCTGGGGACTGGGATGTCCTGGGGCTGGGACCCTTCCCCTCACCTGCAGCAGTGACTGTGGCTGGGATGGGACTGTGAGGACCAAGTGGCTGTCCCTGGGTGACATCACTGACCTGCCACCATCAGAGCAGCAGGGTGACAGTCTCTGTCCCTCAGTAAGAGCCCGCAGGGAGCAGTCCAGCCTCCCCTCTGCAGACACCTGAAACATGGAACTGGAGCAGAGCAACACAGGGAAACACCTCCCAGCCCCTCTTGGCATGATCCTCTGCCCCTCAGCAGCAGACACAAGAGCTACAGTCCCATAAAAGAGACTAAAAAGCTGTGAGGAGAGGCAGGGCTGGCAGGAGGGCCCGAGGGCTGTGTGGGGTGGGCAGCAGCACAGCATCCCCAGTGCTCTGGGGCCATGGTGCTCATTAGCACAGCCAGGATTGCAAACTGGGCTGCAGCCCTTGGCACCACCAGCTCAGAAACAGCCGTGCCTGGGCTGCTCCAGAGGAAGGACAGGCAGGGCAGCCAGGGAGGGAGGAGATTTCCCACTCAGCATCCTGCCTGTTGTTGCTTTTCTTCAGTTCCTTGATAACATAACTCCTGAGCATCACAAGGAGCAGGGGTTCCCTGCTGTGAGACACTCACAGCCACCTCTGTGCTGGGATTAATCCAGCCTGGGAAACAGCCTCTGCACAGGAAACCTCCCTCTGGAAAAAGGTTTCTTTGCCACACACAGAACTCACAGCTCTGCTCCAACCCTTTCCTTGTTTTCTCTCCAGGCCCAGGAGCTGCTCTGCTGCCTTTTTGACTCCCTGACATCAGAGAGCATCCACCGAATTGAATCCCAGGATTGCTAGCAGAGATGGGCAAGGCCCCCAGGCAGCCTTGGATGTCACTGTGGAGATGGACACACAGGCACAACCAGCTCTAAGAGCACTTTTTGTTTGGAATTAAAACACAGAGTGGCAAGTGTGGCATTAGCATGGCTCAGAGAAATGAGTGTGGTGGAAGAAGGCTCAGCTCCCCAAAACAAACCCCTCTGAACTGTGGCTGTGCTTGCCAGTGGAGTCCATGCAGAGACAATCTGCCCATGGAGCAAGGCTTGGAGCTCTCCTCTGGCTGGGAAACCTTGGAAAGCAAACACAGGGGCAGGTGTTCACTGCTGTGTCTCAGGTGCCTGGGGACTCCATCTCCCCCAGCCTCAAAGACCTCATGGAGAGACTCCTCTTGCTGCTGCTCCTGTGCTCTTTGAACCAAAGACAAGCCCACAGCAAGTGAAATGGAAATAGAGGGAAAGCTGCATCCCTGGAGGTTCAGTCCACTGGGCCGAGCCGTTCAATGAGATTAAAAGCTGGACAGCTCAATGTTCACCTGCCTCTGCTCCAGCAGCCCTGTCATGGACTGTGCCAGCCACATCCTGCTCCCTCCATGGGTACATGGCCCTGCCTCCTCCTCCTTCAGCAGCTGCTGATCCTAGGATCCTTTCTAGGAACCCAGAGGAATGGAATGTTAATACAAAGGCCCTCAGCCTTCCTGGGACCCACTGGGGTCTTTTTCCTTTAGGAAAGACTCAGCCCAAGAGGCCTCCTGTTCCCACTGCCCTGCTAAGGCAAAGACTAAGACTTAGATTCTGCCCTGGTGCGGCCTCACCTCGGCTCTGGGGCAGCTGTGGGTGCCACGGTATCAGAAGGATCTAAAGCTGTTGGAGTGTCCAGAGGAGGGACAAGGGCATGGGGAAGGGTCTGAGGAGCAGCTGAGGGCACTTGGATTGTTCAGCTGCAGAAGGAGACTGAGGGCAGAGCTCAGCGGGGCTGCAGCTCCTCCCGAGGGGCAGCTCCGATCTCTGGGACAGGGACAGGGAAGGGCTGGGGCTGGGCCAGGGAGGGTCAGGCTGGAGATCAGGGCAAAGCTTTTCCCCAGAGGGTGCTGGGCACTGCCCAGGCTCCCCAGGGAATGGGCACAGCCCCAGGGCTGCCAGAGCTCCAGGAGTGTTTGGACAGTGCTGCCAGGGATGCCCAGGGTGGGATTGTTGGGGTGTGCAGGGCCAGGGGCTGGATCCATGACCCTTCTGGGTGTCTTCCAACTCAGAACATTCTGTCATTCTGTGCATGCTTCTAGTTCCAGCCATGGCAGAGGTGGCAGGGACAGTCCCTGTGAGTGTCCCAGAGGTGTGGGCAGAGCAATGTGGCCAGCCCAGCTCTGGGTGCTGTGGGCACATGAGCCCCTTCTTTGCAGGGCCTTTCCCTCCAGAAGAGCCTGGGGTGAGCCCTCCTCCTTCCCAGCTCACACAAACTGTGAGGTGACACCTGGGAGATCTGTCCCTCTGCAGATGAGATGAAAGTGCCCAGTAAGTCCCAGAGCTGTCAGAGGTCTGGCCCTGCAAGCTCTGCTTCCTCAGCAGGGACCAGTCCTAACACAGCCCCTACCCTTGGAACAGCCAGAAGAGATTGTCACAGCCAGCTGGGTGTGAGGGGGGACACAGTGACCTGGCCTGACCTCACACAGCATTTCAGTGTCAGAATCACAGAAACAGTGTTTGTTTTGGAAGAAACCTTAAAACTCATCCAGTGCCACCCCTGCCATGGGCAGGGACACCTTCCACTATCCCAGGTTGCTCCCACGCCCTGTCCAACCTTGGAAGTTTTTCCCAACCTCTTCTCCCCAGCACTGCTCTGCCTGCATAGGCTCTTTGGCTTTGTGTAGGACCAAACATTTCCAGAAAGGAGCTGGAGAGGGAAGCAGGCAGCTGCCCTGGTCCCTGGGGAGGATGAGGTCCTTGGAGTCAGCGTGCTGGAGGAGCCTGCTCTGCTCCTGCAGTTAAGTAGGCCATTTCCTGCACTCCAGGCACATTTCTGTCATGCTTGTAAGCCCTGTACGGCTTTGAAACAAATGAAAATTAAAAGGATCCACCCCCAGCACTGGGGGAATTTGATCTGGAAAAGGAATGGAATAAAGACAGCAGCTGAGGGAGCAACCCTGTGGAGCTGCACGTGAGGTAGGGGCACACGGGGCCAGCAGCAGCCCTGACCCAGCCAGCCTGGTGACACAAGGGTCACAGAGCCCTGTCCCTCTCACCTGGGCCCTCAGAGCTGTGGGACTGAGATCACAGGGAGCTGGAGCTGGACACCATGAGGGGATGCTCTGCTGAGTGCTAGCAGCCAGCCTGGGGAGGTGACATCCCAGTGGGACATCCCCAGCCCATCTGAGCTTGGCAGGAGCACTCCCACTCTCTGATTTTATTAATTAATTCTATGAATTAATGAATTAATTGAGACCAATTCATAGAATTAGTCAGTAAAATTAGAGAATTATGAATGGTTTGGGTGTGAAGAGACCTTAAAGCCCATTCCCCACCAGCCATGGGCAGGAACAGCTTCCACTGTCCCAGGCTGCTCCAAGCCCTGTCCAGCCTGGCCTTGGACACTTCCAGGGATCCAGGGGAGCCACAGCTTCTCTGGGCACCCTGTGCCAGGGCCTCAGCACCATCAAAGTAAAGATTAATTCCCTGTGTAACAAACCAGGGCCTGGCACAAAACACATCCCATTTCCCATCCCCTTCCACACTTCCCAGCTGAGGTTGGAGCTCTCTGAGCCTCCATCCACCAGCAAGCAAAGCCCTGTGCCTCAGTTTCCCATCTAGGAAATGGAGGTGGCAGCTCTGCCACATCCCCCAGGCACAGCAGCAACATCCCAAAAATGGGGCAGCACCCAGACACCTCCGAGCAAGGATCTGCTGCCGTGCCTTGGGTTCCTATTTTAAAGCCCAGCTAATTAATCTCAGCGTAACAAACTCGCACACCCTGCGCAGAGCAGGGGAAAGCATCATCCTCTGGTATTTCCAAAATGCCAGCATTCCAGAAATAACCCTGCCAGCCTTTTCTCCTGGAGAATACCCCACTTGTCTCTGCAGAAGTGACAACCAGGAGCACCACGACCCACCAGGAATCAATCCCGTCATCTGGCCGTCAGCTCCGGCTCCGTCAACGGGAGCTGCAGCTCTTGCACCGTTTTTCCCTGGAAACTGCCACGAGGCAGTCAGGATTAGCTAATCAGAGCTGAGGAGCAAATTAATGATTGAAAGAACTAGGAGAAAGGCAGATTTGATCCGAGATTGCCAGCTTTGCAGCTGGCTCCTACTTGCAAACAATTCATTTAGATTATGAAAGCAAGAAATTGAGTACAAAACCCCCTAGATTGTTTGCTTCCTGGAGAAAGAAAAGAAAAGAAATGGAATTTAGATTAAAAATTATGCAGAATAGTATTAAATCCCCACCCTCTTGTGCCTCCCATCTTGCTGGAAAACCACAGCTAATCAGAATTTTGCATTGTTCTGCTGCCAGTGTCAGAGCTGCCTCAATGGAGGGGAGATAAAATACAGAAGGTGGCACTTGCTGTTAACTCCTTAGGGTCCTGCCATGGCAAAACCAGGAACACAGTGCCTGGTGCCAAGATCCTCTTTTCCCAGCCTGATCAGCTCCCTTTGGGGCAGGTGTTGAGGGCAGAGCAGCTCCCCACGCCCTGCACAGCTCCTGCCATGCCCTGGGGTGAGCACATTGTGTTTATTCACACACCTGGGAACTCTCAGGTGAGCCCTCTGTCCCTTCTCAGGAAGAATTGGTGTCCCCAGGGCTGTGCAGGTGCTGGATGCTTTCCCCTATCAGGGCACAGGCAGAGCCTCACTCCTGCTGTAGCTTTGTGGCTCCTGTGCCAAGGACAGATTTAACTAATTACCACCCTGGTAATTCCTGCCTGGCTGTCCCCAGCAGCAGTGGGACCCCGAGAGGGGATCCCAGGGGACCATATTGCTCCCCTCAGCAGCCTGAGCAGAGCAGGGGCAGGGCCTGAGCTGGCAGGGAGCTGCAGGAGCAGCTCATCCCCACTGGGCACAGCCTGGCCGTGCCCTTCTCTGGGTGGCTCTGACCCAGGGTCAGCACCCAGCCACTGCTGGGGGAGCTGGGTGCCACCAGTGCAGACACATGGACTGCTCAGCACCTTCAGCCTGGCCAAACTGGCTCTTTTACCCCAAAAAAACTTCTGCTTCAGCTCTGTGCACACGAGCCCTGCTGATCCCTGGGAATATCCCATGTCACCACTCCAAGCCACCAGCCTGGGAATTACTGCACAGCCAGCAGGATCAGCAAACTCAAAATTGGGCACTTGGGTTTCATTTCATGAGGTCCTTGGCTGGCTCAGGAAGCAGGAGGAGTTGCTGGACCTGCTGGAGCTGTCCTTGGATCATCCATACTCACCAAACATGATCATCCTGTGCCACGAACCTCCCATGCCCACACATACCTGCCTTGCTCTTGGCTGACAGAGCCAAAAGCACCTATCTTGGCCAAGAGCCACTGCTGATCTCCAGGGAGACCTCAGAGCCCCGTCCAGGGCCTAAAAGGGCTCCAGAAGAGCTGGAGAGAGACTTGAGACAAAAGGGCGGGAGGGACAGGACACAGGGAATGGCTTCCCACTGCCAGAGGGCAGGGATGGATGGGATATTGGGAAGGAATTGTTCCCTGGGAGGGTGGGCAGGCCCTGGCACAGGGTGCTCAGAGAAGCTGTGGCTGTTCCTGGATCCCTGGAAGTGTCCAAGGCCAGGCTGGATGGGGCTTGGAGCAGTGGAAGGATTGGGCTAGTGGAAGGTGTCCCTGCCATGGCAGGGGATTTGGGTGATATTTAAGATCCCTTCAAACCCAATCCAACTCTCATTCCATGGCCGTGGTATGACGGGGTGGTGGCTGCTCCTTGCCTCCCCACTGTGTTCCTGGGGTGGGATCAGGACCTGGGCTCCAGTCCCAGTTCTGTCCCATGGGACAGGCAGTGGCCCCTCTCAAGTCCTTGATCTCCCCCTTCCCAGGGCACCACGTCCAGGCCCGTGGCAGCAGGAGCCGGTGACTAATTGGTCCTTGGCAATGGCCCCTGGCAGGGCTGGAGGAGCACAAAGGGCGCTTTGTGTGCAGGCTGATAAACGGGGCCGGGATGAGTCACCCGCGGGTAATTAAACCAGGGAACAGCGATGCTCAGCCAGGAATGCGGCGCAGGAGCGCACTGGAGGCTCTAACTGGGTCACGCAGGAGACCAGGGCTGGCACTGCCTTGTCTGGGCCCACCTGGCACGGCCACGGCCACAGCCCAGCAGCAACACCACAGCCCGTCCCCAAAAGTGACCAGTTTGATCCAGTAAACCAAGGCAGAAGCTCTGCCCGGATGGTTTCACAGTGTGGGGTCAAACTGAGGCTGCTGGGCCTGCAAAAACTCCTGGGGAACTCACTGAGGGGCTGTAGGGTCCATCTCCATCTCCATCTCCATCTCCATCTCCATCATCTCCATCTCCATCTCCATCTCCATCCATCCATCCACAGCTGTGGGGATATTTAAGCCCCAGCTAGGGCTCTGCTGAGCTCCTGGCCCTGTTCTGGGTCTGTGCTTGGCTGCTCTGCCAGGTGAACCAATGGATCTGACCCCTGGAGTCTCCTCCTTGCACACCTGTGGGATGGTGGCCAGAAAATGGCCACCAGGAGCCTCCTGACATCTTTGGGAGCTTCCAGAGATGATTTTGAAGATCAAAATGTGTGTCCAGCAAGATCACTAAGGTGCTGCAGGTGCTCAAGATCCCCAGGTGGCTCCAATGGGCCTGTTTGTGACTGGTTTGCCCAAGACAATGGTGAGGGGCCTGGAGCATCTCCTTGTCAGGAAAGGCTGAGGGAGCTGGAGCTGTCCAGCCCCAAGAGGGGCCCTCAGCCCTGGGTGTCCCTGTGTGCAGGGAGGGTCAGAGCAGGGAGACCAGCAGTGGGCAGGAACTGATCCCAGGAGTTCTATTTGGACATGGAATCATTAGAGATGGAAAAGACCTCCAAGATCAGTGAGGCCAACCTCTGACATTCCCACTAAACCATCAACATGAGGAAGAACTCCCTCCTCGTGCAGTGGCCCAGGCTGCCCAGAGAGGCTGTCCAGTCTCCTTCCCTGGAGATACTCAAGAGCCATCTGGACACAATCCTGAGCAACATGCTCTGGGGGACCCTGCTGGATGAGACCAGATGAGCTGCAGTGGTCTCTTCCAAGCTGAACTATTCTGGAATTCTGTGATCTGGATGCTGTGATGTATTGGCTGACCTTCCTGGCACTGACACCTGAGAGACTTTGAGTGACAGAGGGAAGGAGGGAGCAGGATGGGGTAGCATGTCCCTGCTCTCTGCCTCAGCTGGCCATTGTCCCTCAGTTGACAGCCACTGCTTGAAGGCTGGAGGATGTTTTTGGCCTTGCAGGAACTCATGTGGCTCTGGAGCCCGTAACATCCACCAGCTGCAATCCCAGATCTGAGTGGTGACTCTGGCTGTGGGGCTCCTCCTTCCCAGAGCTCTGGCAGAGGATGCTGAGCTGCTGGTGGCTGATTCCCCCTCACAGCAGAGTGGCCAGTGAATGTCTCCCTGAGGGCTGTGGAGCAGCTCATGGCTCCCAGGACTGGTGGGAAAGCTGGGCAGTGACTCGGAGCCGGATGCCTCATCCTGCAGGGAGGTCACTCTGAGACAAATAGGGCTGCTGTGCTGGTCCCAGGCCAGTCCTTCCCCAAGATCCAGCCTCCCTGGGAAGCCTGGAAGCCAGGATGGTGGTCAGCTCCTGACAGAGAATCCTGGGCTGCTTCAATTCTGCTGCCAGCCCAAGTGCCCTGGGGTCCTGCAGAGCTGCTCCTTCCCTCACAGGGGGATATCCCAACACATGGAAGTGATTGAGGTGCTGTGGAGCAAACCAAAGACCCCTGAGAAGCTCCTGACCACTAAACCACCACAATCCATCCATCCATCCTGTGCTGCTGAGCTCCCACACAGCCACAGCCAGAGCCGATGTCCAGCCCACAGCCAGCACAGCTGGCAGCCTCCAAAAATTGGAGTCCCCCTGGCCCTGAAGCCAAGCCCGTTGTCTGGGCAGCCTGGGGGCAGCCAGCCAGCCCTGGCACACAGCAGTGATCCTGGGCAGCCCTGTGGGGCAGATGTGACCCGGGAGCTCTGCAGAGCCAGCCACGCTCACGGGGTACGGGGGGACTTTGGAGCTACACCTTGGTCCTTGGGAAAGGCTCCTGGCACTGCTCCTCAAACCAGGCCTGTCCCTCCAGTGGCTGCAGAGGTGCCACAAACTCCAGGCCAGCAGAGACTGAGGGAGCTGGACCTTCCCCGGGCTGGAGGTGATGGAGGGAATCTAAATCCCTGTCTGGGATTATCGGATCTGGGAGCAGCTTCAGCCAGGGAGGTGCTGAGGGGCTCCTGCCCAGGAGAGGGACCCCAGGCCAGCTGCAGGGTTTGCCCACTCCGGATGGTCACTACCCCCTACCCCGTGACTGGGGATAGCTCTGCTCCAGGGCACATCTGGCCTTCCCTTAGAAACTGGCCTTGCTTCGTTGTGGCTCCAGCCCCGGGGGCACTCAGGTGTCCCAAATTCCTCTGCCTGCCTTCGTGCCAGGGCTGCGGTGGGGGAAACGCTTGTAAATCCCCGTGTCCTGAAGCAGTGGGAGCGGTGAGGTCGTGCCCTAGGCTCACCTGCAGCCTTTCCCCTAAAATTCCCTTCCCCTGCGGTGTCTTCAGGGCTACAAGGTGATTAACATCCCCTTTCAGCATGTTGCAGCCGTGTTCCGGATGCCTTTAAGCCCCCGGGGTGTTACACATGGCTTACAAGTTGGGCTCCATTAGCGCTCGATTCGCTGTTTATTAAAACCTCGATTAATCTTGTATTAATGCTCTTCAAATGCGACTTTTGTGGAGGTGCAGCAGCCTCTGAGACGAGGAGCTAAGCTTCTCCCCAGCCCAGTGCCACTGCTGTCAGCGAGGAATTAGCTCGGGATCTCTCCAGGCTCGGAGCTGAGGGGTTGGGAGGCTGCAGAGAGCAAGAGCCACCCGTGAGGATGCTCCAATTAATGGGGCTAACACCAGCCCAGAGACACCCCTGGCTCTGCTGCCCCCAAATCTGGGGAAACTGGAGGGGCAGGGTCTGTGATCTGGGAGCCCACTGCCCACTTTGTCCCCCCCAGAGAAGAGAGGGAGGTGTGGGGGCAGCCTGGAGGATGCTCTTCTTGCCAGGACCCCACAAATCCAGAGCAGGTGGAAGGGTTTGGAAGGGGAAGATCCACATCTGAAAAGCAGAAATCTCTCCTGCCCCTGTCCTGGCAGCCGTGTGGCTCCGGGAGGGCTGTGCAGGAAGGAGGAGCGTGGCCCAGCCCTCAGAGCCAGCAGGAATTGCACCTCGTGCTCCTCAGGGGGTTTGGGATGCTGCCTGTGCCAGATCCAGAGCCGTGTCCGGGCGAGGCGGTGATGGGATGGAGCTTTCCCATCCCTGCCAAGCTGGGATGCTGCAGTTGTCATGGCAACGTGGGAGGCCTGCGAGCTGGAGCCCATAGCCCACCCCTTTGGGGGTTGGGGGGTGTTCAGGGCTGGGGGTGGGCCCTGAGACCTCCCCACACCCCAAAAATGGCACCACCCCCCCCCTCCCAAAGTTGAGACCCCCACCCACCCTTCAGCCAAAAGACCCTGCTGAAAACAGTGCCTTTTCCATGGGAAAAAAAACACCTTTGGGTGAAAAAATGTGTCCAAAGCCATTGTGGGGAGCACAGGGCCCGGTGGGAGATGCCAGCAAAGATTCCCGGTGCCCCGAGCCTAAATCCCCGGCTGGCTGAGGCTGGAGGAAAGGCTCCAGCACGGGGCAGGGTCTGGCCATGAGCTGTTCCCTGTGGGATGCTCACAGGGCCCTTTCCAGCAGGCACGGATGTGCTGGGAGCTGGGGTGGGATGGGGCTGGAGGCGCAGCCGGCTCTGCTGTCCCGCTGTCCCTCCTCCCAAAGGTGGCCGGATTGTCACACAAGGTCACCTCTCCCTGCAGTCGCCAGCCACGGGCCCGCTGAGCCTTCCCACGCAGCGCAGGCTGGGATTTTCCACACCTCGGGACAGTTTTTGCTGTTTGTCTCCAGCAGCTCATCCCCGCTGGGGCCCTCGGCCGCTGCCAGGCCTTGACTGACATCTGTCAATCATCCCTGGCAGCTGAAATCGCAGACAGCAGCGGGTCCCCGCGGGAAGGACGGGCAGGGACGAGCCCGAGCTGCGTCCCCTCCGTGGGCAGTCTGCTGCCACCAGAAAGAGCATCGGGATGCCCCCGTGCCCGCTCCCATTCCTGCCGCATGCCGCGCCCCCGCTCGGCGCCCGCCCGGTCCCGCCGGGGCGCCGGGTGGCACATGAGTCACACTTCCTCCAAACGCCCATTCCAGCGCGGTGCCGCCGCTATTTTTGGAAGTTCTTGAGAGCGGATCAGCCCCGAGAAGCGCAGTTAATGGATGCTCCCCACGCCGGGCGGGCGTCCCCCCGTGTCCCCGAGCGGGGCTGGGGAACCCCCGGCAGCCCGGACCCTGTGCTCCCCTCCCTGCTCGGGGTGCGTGGGAACTCCCTCCTCATCCCACGGCCCCTCCTGAGTCAGCAGCGAGCTGAAGCACCATCCTAGTGGCAAAATATTACCTTTTAAAGGGTTTGTTTGCGATTGGGGTGGGACTTTGTGCAACGCCAGCTTGGCGTTGATCATTGTGCTCCCAACGAGCGGATCATTCCCAGTTATTTTTACTCCCAACCCCCAGTGTTTTAGCTGGGGCTGCAGTGCCTCACAAAGTGTCTGTGAGGAAAACCGGGCACAATCCAGCTCCGGAATCGAGGGGTGGATGAAATCCAAGGCGGGATCAGCAGCTGAGTGTCACAGCCGGGCCTTCCTGGCCTTCCCAGGAGGAAGGGAAGGTTTTGCAGAAAGCATCGGAAGGATCTGGTTTTACGGGATGCTGCACCCACACCATTCCACACCTGCCACCCCATCCCTCTTCCCTCCGCTCCTCCAGGATCTGTCCAAATGGAGGATTATTTTCCTTTCAGAGCAGTGAGTGTGTTGCTCATCCTTCACCGGGGGACCACCCAAGGTCAGCGGCGGTGACCCCGGAATGCCCGGCGGCCTTCCCGGCCACGCCGGGGAGCAGACCCGGAGGGAGGTGGCGGCTCTGCCGGCCAGGTGACACCTTTGCCGTGCAGGTGGTGGCTTGGCAAGCTTCAGCTCCGTTTTTTTTTTTTGCGGCTGAAGCTTTTGCCTGGAGACAAGCAGCTCCTGCCCCGCCGGCGCTGCCGGGCTCGCAGCATCCCGACCTTGCCGGGATAAAATTAGCCCCGTTTCACTTTGGATTAAAGGCAGCGCCGCTGGAGCCGCGCGAGCGCTTCGGCTCGGAGACGTCAAATGGCAGCGATCCCTTTTTTGTCTGGATAGGGGAGGGGAGAGTCCTGCCAGCCAGCGCCTGGTGACAATGACATTGATTTCCTAGACCTCTCGGCGTGGCCAAATCTGTATTTTTAGCCGGGGAAGAGAAAAATACGGATCACGTGTCAGCAATGCTTTCCCTGCCCTGGTGGGAGGGAAGGAGCCGGGAGCCGTCGCTGCTGGAGAAGGGGATGAACAGGACTCGCTGCCCGGTCCCAGGAGCGGGGCTGGGGATGCACCAAGGAGCCGCTGCTGCACCGCCCGGGCTCCATCCCGGCACTGCCCCGGCCCAGCTCTGGGGTCCCACGGCTGGGGCAGGTGGGACCCCGGCTCCCAAAGCATCCCGTGCATCCCCCCCCATCCCCTGTGGCCATTTATCTTCCGGGGCAGGCGCTGCCTTCATCTCTGCTTCCCTGCCACCGCCTCCTCCTCCTCGCTCTCCCCCACCCTGTTCTCATTTCCCCAAGAAGACTTTAATGAAATCTGCCCTTAATTAAATCCACATTCATTTGCATAATTACCAGGAAATTGAAATTAGCCTGCGGACGTGGTTGGAATACATTTGGCATGAGGCAGCCGTGGCTGTTCCGAGGGGCTGCACCGAGGGTCGCTGGGTGCCCCCCACCCATGGGTGCTGCCCAGCTGCCCCACGGTGCTGCTCCCCACATCCCTTCCCTCCCTCCCCGGGGTGGCCGTGGTGACAGGGAGAAAGTGGAGGGACAGCCACTCCTGAGGCCACGGCAGGGCAGAGGCCGTGCCCTCCGCCCCCACACAAGCAGCATCACATTTCCTTTATTCAATTTAAAAAAAAAGTCTTCACCGCCACTGAGAAATTTTTGTTGCTTTTATAACTATGTATTTTGTCATTTTTTTATGGTTTCAGTTGTGGTTTTTTTAAATCCTTTTCAACAGTGACAAACTGAGGTAACGTCTGTGACACTACAGCCTCTCCTACGGGAAGAAGGTCCGAAACCCGACAGTTGAGGGAACTGGAAATAAAAACCTGACAACCTACGGACACAGCGACCTCGACGGGGACAGAAATCACACCGGGCACCCCCTGGGACACACCCCGGGCGGTGCCACCGAGCCCTCCCAGGGAGGTGCCACCGAGCCCTGCCGGGGCGGCCGGGATCCCTTATCTACATTATTGCACGAAAGATCGAGGACATCGAGGGACCTAAGGCAAAGAGGAGTAAAACCGGTGCCTAGCTCTCTACGTGGGGCAATGCTACGTCTAACGCCGGGCCCGGGGGTGCCGGGGACGGGGGCACGGCGGGGGCGGGGGCGGCCCCTGCTCTGTAAACTGCTGCTGCTGCTGCTGCTGGAAAGCGTTATAGCCCTTTGTGGGGAATTGGGGCACCGGGGCGGCTCCACGGCACCCACCCCATGGGAGGGAAGCCCGAACCACGGCAGGGTGCTCCTGCCTTGGGGTGCCCCCACAGCTTCCCCAGCGCGGCGGTGGGGTGAGCTCCCCGCTCTGCTGGGTGCCCAAATCCAGGAGGGAAGGTGTGACCTCCACATACACCCCAGGACCTCGTCACTAAGGGGCCGCGGGCGGCTGCTGCCACCACGCCCTGCCTCGCTGCAGTCAGCCCCGGCAGGGCCTATCCCGCTGCCGCTGCCCCGCCAGCCCCAGGGGAGGGTGACAGGGTTGGGGAAGGGGTGACACCAAGGAGAGGTGATGGGGACAGCACAGAGAAGCAGGCAGGCCCGCGGGAGGCCACTCGGAGCTCCCTCCCCTGCTCCCGGGCTGTGCGGGCCGGCCTGGGGTGCGCCGCCGCCACCTCCTCCAGTCCCTGGGTACAAAGAGGCTGCAGAGGGGCCACGGGGACGCCGGCACGGCAGAGCCAGCCCGGCCCCGAGCACCCAACCTGCTGGAGCGCCGGCACCGCGTCCACCGGCCACAGCCCGGAGCGCGGCTCCGGTCAGAGGGCAGGGCCCCTCCGGCAGGGCCTGAGCCGCGTGGGGCAGGGCAG
>VYXD01010662.1:28098-55772 GCA_013397195.1 Hylia prasina
TCCGCCATGGGTGAGGGACCGCGGTGCGGCCGATGGGCTGAGATGGTTGGGGGGACTCGGATGGAGCTGGAGGCCAGGACGGGCGAGTGGCTGCGGTGGAGCCGGCAGGCTGCGGTGGAGCTGAGGGGAGGGGAAGGTTGATCGTGTTGTGCTGAGGCCCCCAGCCAAAGGGTCCCTCTGCCCTTGGTAAGCCCAGGCCTCCAGGTTTCTGCAGCTGGCCCACAGCAGAGAAGGTGGCAGGGCCACGGGTGCCTTCGGTCTATGTGAGGAGCCCCAGTCTATGTGAGGAGCTTGGTTCCTGCCAAGCTGCTCCGTTTCCCTGCCCTGGGTTTTGTTGTCCCTGCTTGGTGGCAGTGTGCTCAGCTCCGTTCCTGCTGCCTCATGTCAGGAATGTCACTGCAGAGGCACACGAGGTGGTTTTGGGGAGTGATGGCCCCGCTATAGGGGTGCTGGTCACCATGGTGATGTTGCATGAGAGCAGCAGCCGGGCTGCTTCTCCAGAGGCCTGCATCCCACTTTGGTCCCTTTGGGTTTCTTTGGAAAGGAGGAAAGGAAGATGGACTGTAAGGAGGTCTGAAAGGTTGCATGGGTTCAGGGAATGTAAATCCCAGAATTTTCTTTATTGGCCTCGTGCTGCAAGGACAAAGGACACTCAGTGGGGTTAAGACAGGGAGGATGTAAAACCCTGGGCTGATGCTGGAGGGGCTTTTCCACCTCTGTGGAGGTCTTCAGCTACAGAAAGCTGTTGGGTTGATGGAATTTGAGGAGAAGAGGAAAGGGACTCAGGCTGGATGGAGATGGGTGGGAGTGTAAGGCTGGCATAGGTCATGTCAGTGGCTGAGTTCGATACATTGCGGTCCCACAGTCCAGCTGGAGGAGTCATAGTGGGCTGGTGGGGGAGGACTGTGCTGTGCCCATTCCCATGGGGCTCCTGCAGCTCTCCCTGGTTTGTGCCTCTGATGACAGCTGTGATGGGAGCCCCGAGGTCACTGGTGACATGATCTGATCTTGTGTGTGGTTCCTGCGCTGTGGGACAGAGGAGCTGTCAGCTGAGACATGGCAGGGCTATGCTTGAGGTGCTCCCAGGGTCACCTCTGTGGGCAGAGCCATCCCGGGCACCGTGTCCCTGCCCCTTGTCCCTCTGCAGGGTGCTGAGCCCCCCGGGGCGCGTGTCTGTCCCGCGCCCCCAGCCGCGGGAGTGGGTGCTGGGCACGGTGGTGGGAGGCACGCGTCTCTTAGCAACTCCTCTGGTGCGTGGTTCCTCCTGTTGCTCAGGAAGGTGTGAACGCACACACCGGCCTCTTGCGTGCTGCTGAGGTGCCTGGGGCTGCCCAAAGCACCCCGTGTCACCCAGAATGAGGGCTGAGGGGTGCCCTGCACCTGGCTGGCCTTGACGCGTGACACAGCTCACCTGGTGTCCGCAGGGCTGTGGGATGGTGTCAGAGGCTGCGTGTCCTCGGGGGCTTTCCCTGCTCAGGCCACAGCCCCATCTTGTCTCCTCTGAGCCTTCCCTGCAGGATCCCACAGACTTCCTTTTCTGGGCTGCATTCCCTTAATACCTGCCAGGCACTGGGATGAATCCTGATCCTGGTGAAACGTGTGCTGTGATGACACAATTACCTGTGACCCGTTACCAGGTGTGTGTGAGTGAATTAACAGGGGTTAATTATGGGCTGGAAGAGCCTTGCTGGAGATGTTATCATTCCGTGGAGTGCCTTTGTCTGGAAGGGAATTTCCTTCTAAACTGCAGGTTTGGGGCTTGATACAGAAATGTCTGGAAGAGGATTTTATTTGTTGATGTTCCTGATCTGAAGATCAGAGTTGGTGACTGGAATGATGGTTCATGGTCTGAAAATCCATGACAGAAGTTGCTGGTGAAACCCCAAATTCAATTTCCTAAAACTTGAGCACTGGGTCTTGCAAGACTTGCTCACGTCCTCCTGCCAAATTCCTTTCCTGTAGGCAGTTCTTCCATTCTTGAAGGGGAAGAGTCAAAGGCAGCACTACGCTGCAGAGGGGGCAGGGGGTCCCAGCTGCCCACCCTCTGCCGGGGGCCAGGGCTGCCAGTGTCCCTGTGGGGGTGTCACTGCAAGGGTGTCACTGTTGCAGCTGTGCCAGCAGTGGAGTCAGGGGCATTGGAAGAGCTGTACAGAACCGGGGGGGTGGAGTGGGTGCTGGGGGGCTGCTGCAGCCAGAGCCCTGTCAGCCCCCCCAGGCTTGGGGAACAAACCTTTCCTGAGAGGTTTGGAGCCCACGATGGGGTGAGAGCAGCTGCGCCTGCTCATGGGTCAGCATCAGTGGGAAGAAAGGGAAATCTGCTCTGTTTTGGTCTCCTCCTTGAGCTGGAGCCTTATTTGGAGGCGATGGGTACTGAGGGGCTGAGGGGCACTGGGGCTAGGGGCATGGCAGGTTGGGCTGGTCGCCAGCATCAGCTGCATCACAGGCAGGACCTGGAGTTTTTTGGTAGTTTCTAACCACCAAATTTGGACAGATTTTCAGGGGGCTTGCAAAAAGCGATTCCCTCATCCCAGGCTGCTTTCCTTGCCAAATTGTGGAGACTGCTGCAAGCTGCTGAGTTCTATAAAAGATTTCATATCTGCTTAAAGCAAAATGATACCAACCTGGGGCTGGTGCAGCCCTGCTCACGGTAAATGTGGCCTCCAACATCGTGACTCTGGGACAGGCTACAGACAGAACCATATTAATAGAGTTTATAATTAGAGCAGTAATTGCACAGTGCTTAATTTCTTTCCTAGAAATGCACTTTGAGCAGTGATCAGAATGCGGGTTTGAGGAGGACGAGTGGTGTCTCTGGTGGAGGGGGTCACCTGAGGGACATCCAGGACAGGCTGTGGGCAGCATGGGGCCGTGGACAGGTGGGAGAGACAGCACCAGCAGGATGGAATAACGAAAGAAGATCAAGATGTGGGACTGAAGAGATGGCTACACGGAGGTTTTCTGGTGTGTAAAGTGGTGAAGGCAGGAGGGAGAGGTAGAAGGGAGATAGGAGGAAAGTGAGATTGCCTCAACAGAGCTTTTGCCAGATGATGGGGATTGTCTTCTGACGTTTGTGGTTGTGCACATGCCTTGCAGCCCACCTAAAGCTCATCTCTCTGGGAAAGGGTTTGAGCCATGGTGAGGACTTGGTGTCCGGGGAGCAGGACCAGGAATCTCTCTGTAGTCAGCTTTACCTGGAGCATGTTTTTTCCCTTCATTGTCCTTCCTCACCTCTCCCACCTGCCTCTAAACCCATGTGGGTTCCTCTCTGCAGTTTAAGAAGCAGGGTTAGTTTGGGAAAGCTCTCCTGTACAATTTCCAGCTGTTGCTGCTCTGGCAGAGGCTTGGGATGAGAGAAGCTGTGCAGAATGTCTGTGGTGGCTGGGAGCAGCCTGGATGTCTGTGACCTCCACATCTGCTCTGCTGGGCAGGCACTGCTGCCTCTGTGCCACTCCAGGGCCTGGCTGTTGGCTGGATGTGAGGCCAGCACAGACCATGGGGTCACTTGGTGTAAATAGCCCATCCCAGGATTTTAGCCTTAAAAAATAAGGCCTCTGGCTAAGGCCTGTTGGAGGTACAGACCTCGGCCTCTGCCTCAGGAGTTTACTCCATCATAACCTGTCTTGCTGTCAGTAATTGCTGTGACTTTTCCAGCTGGCATCTCCAACATCCTGGGTATTTTCTGCATTTCTCTCCTAGGAAGGACTGCATTGATACTGGGCATTTTCATGTTTAAAGCCACTTGTACCAGTTACTGAGACCACTTTATTGTCTCTCATGAGTTAAATTGGCTGAACTTCATCATTCTGTTCAGTTCCAGCACAAGTCCTCCATCCTTTCCCAACGTCTTTTGGACCTGGCTCCTGATGTGCTGATTCACAAAGCAAACTGAGGCAGGAGCTGCCACTGATGTAGGATCTTCTGGAGGGAGATGAGGACCCTCCTCATTGGAGCCCTCCAGCCCCGCCAGGCTCGGGGAGCCCCACACTGCCAGGCTGCACTCAGGGCTCACCATGTCTTCGCTCTGCTGAATCAGCCTCGAGTAAATTACACCCTTTGGGAAGGAGAGCGTTCTGCTTAGCCAGCTTTTTCCTGCTAATTCCATGACCTCTGCAGAAAACTGCCCTGTTTATGTATGGCTGTGAGTTCCCGGGGGCTGGGAAACCACGGGCCATGGTGCTGGGGTGCCGTAGGGGGAGCTGCAAGCTCCAAAGCCATCGGCACATCCCTGCTCCAGGGCTGGAACTGGGCTTTCTGGGCAGCTGTGTGCCTCCTGCTGTATTACCCCTGCATTCAGGGCAAGGCTCCTCTGGCACTGTGGTCTCCAGATTGGCGGGAAGTTAAGTGCAAAGGTGGTTAAAAGAGCACAAAGTGAGAGGTTGGGCAAATCATAGAAGCAGAGAATGGTTTGGGTCACAGACCATCATGTTCCACCCCCTTCCAAGGGCAGGCACACCTTTCACGAGACCAGGTTGCCCCANAGGCTCCAGCTGGAGCCTCTTTAGGCGCTGAAAGGAGCTCTAGGGTCTCGCTGGAGCCTTCTTTTCTCCGGGTGNGCTTCTCTGTGCAGTTTGTGCCAGGGCTTCACCACCCTCACAAGGAAAAATGTCTTCCCAATATCCCATCCAACCCTGCCGCTTTGCCTGTGGGAAGCCATTCCCCCTTGTCCTGTCACTCCAGTCCTTTATCCCAAGTCCCTTTCCAGCTTTCCTGGAGCCTCTTTAGGCGCAGAAAGGAGCTCTAGGGTCTCCCTGGAGCCTTCTTTTCTCCGGGTGAACATCCCAGCCTGGCTCCAGCACAGAGGGGCTCCAGCTCTCGGAGCAGCTCCTGTTCTGGTCGTGCCCTCTGTGTTGTTTGGGTGAGGGGTGCTGTGGTCTCAGGGCCAACTCCCAGGAGAGGCTCCTAAGGACACTGGGAGGTGCTTCTTGGGCTGCCTTATCTGCTGGCAGGGGAGAACCCTGGGTCCTCCACCGCTGCCTGTGTCCTGGCCTGGCTGAGGTCATCGCAGGGCTGGCACTGCTCAGCATCTTACGGTGCCAGTGCCTGGCATGGGCAGCACAAGCAACAGGATCTGCCTGGAAAGAGTCCTGGAGCAGATTCTGATGTGATGGGAGACATTGGACCCCCAGGAGTGATGGGCAAGAGCTAAAGCACAGCTGAAGGAGCCTTTAGCACACTTGAAGAAATACATCTCCTGCTTTTACTGAGTTTTATGTTGTGGCCCAAGTCATCTGGAGGCATCTTTGCCAGGTGCAGCTCTCATCTTGCCAAGCTTGCAGATGGAGAATCCACTCTTGGGGAAGAATCAGAAAAGGTCATTGCTTGGTGCCCTGATTGATAGGAGTTGGGAGAGATGGTGAAACTTCAGCAGGAAGGCTGGAGGATGGTCCTGATGGCTGGGAGCTGAGCAGGATGGAGTTGCAAGTGCTGTGCTGGGGGAGGTGAAGGTTCCTGGTGCTCTGGGGGCAAGAACTTGGTACTGTGGCTAAAGATGTGAAGGTACACAGGGGAAGAGCAGGATTTGGAGGTGGGGTCAGGAGAGAATTGTGAGTCTCTGTGGCTGCAGTTTCAGTTCTCTTGATCCAATACAAGTGTGGTTGGTGCGGGCAGGGACAGCGCAGCTCTTCCACCTGTTCCTCCCTGTGATCAGGAGCTACTCTGGCAGGAGCCAGGCATGTGTTGGGTTTGGTTCAGTCAGTTCTCAGCTGTGGTGTGACCATGTGAATGTGGGTGGTGAGGAGAGGGCACACGTGGTCAGGTTTGGGGGAAGCAGAGGAGACCTGGATTGCACTGATCTGAGCTGTGCAACAGCTGATGGCAGAGCTCCGTGTGCCGGGTCTCCTGACCATGGCAACAGCACCAGCCGTGCCTGGGGAGGAGCTGGGAGCCTGGTGCCTGTTCCAGGGACATGCTCTGGGTGTTTGTGTGGTCTCCCTGTGCTCACTGTGAGTCGGTGTGATGTCAGTCCTTGGTGGCTCTCTGCCTTCCCAACACAGCTATTGTGGGAAGTCCCGACGTAACTCTTGTCCCAACATAAACCCCAGATTTCTCAGGAGTTTCACAGCTTGGTTGCACTGAGCCTTTTCCAGTTTAGGAGTGCTCTGCCCTGACTGTGGCTCCCAGCAGGGATGTCCTGCTGACCTGGCCTCTGTCAGAACGAGGACAGCAGTGACCCTGTCCTCCGAGCTGCCTCTGCCTGGCATATGGTGAGCCCTTGTGCATTCCTGCTGTGCTTAGGCTGGAGCTGCCGGGCTCTGCCTGGTGGGAGCAGTGCGAGTGGGGCCAGCTTTGCACAGTTGACCATGAATCATTCACCTGCCATTCACTTTCGGGAGCTTTCCCACAGCCCCTGACAGAGCATGTCCACTTTCTGCATAGACATCTTCTAGTGCTGGGCACTGCTGGGCTCTCACCTCCTCTAGAGTCTCACTGAGATGGGAATGGAAGGCATGGGTACATCCAGGCTGGTTGTTCTGAGCTAGTGATGGCACTTTTACTTAATTTGGGTGGCCAGATTCCATCTAAATGATGTCTGGTCTGGTCCCAAACTGTGTTTCTAGCTGGGCTGGCTGATGTGGGATGGTCCTGCTCTGGGGAATACTGGGTGCTCTGGTGCCTGAGGCAATGGGGTACAGCCTTGGGGCTGAAATCCCCTCAGAGCTGGTGTGGATGTGGGGGGAGTAGGCAGCGGCCACATGGTCTGGAGGAGCAGCTGTGGGCTGAAGGGCTGGCACAGAAGCCTGGCTGCTGGGAATTGAGGGATGCAAAAGCTGCCCAGCCTGTGGTCACAGCTTGGCAACTTGGTGGGCATCTGAGCAGTACCATGATGCTCTTATCACATCCCTCCCTGTCAGGAGGAGGCCTTTTCTCCTTGTGATCCCACCTTCCTGCTTTGGCATTGGATTCTTTTTTAAAATTGTTCTCCAAGACTTCCTGCAAGTCGCTATCTCGCCGTGCAGCAGCTGCAGGGATTGGGAATCCATGTCCGTTGTGTTCCTGCTGGCAGTGCCCTTCATGGAGGAGACACCTGTTGTCTCACTCCTGCTGCCTCCCGCAGCTCTGGGCAGCACTGGGAGCACAGATCCCGTGGGTGCCTATTCAGGTGGATTTCCTGAAGTGATGCAGTGAGTGCAAGAAATCTTCTGAGGCAGGAAAGATGAAAATTAAGATAATTTTAGCTGCTTCTCTACTGGAAGGAGGTTTGTGTCGTTAAGAACTGTTGCATGCCTGCTCACCTCTCCTGCCTCAGTGACTTTCAGACCTGCTGTCCAATTACAACCAAACCCCGCTGCTTCTGAATTCCCACAAATCCTAAGGAAATAGATTTCCAGACAGAGCAGAGCACCCCAGCTTGTGGCATGCAGAGGGAAAGGGAAGTTTGCATCTCTCCAGGGTGTCTGGGTGCAGTGGGACTGCATCTTCCCTCTGTAAGCCCTGTCTGTGAGTCACCGGGGAATTCCTGCCCGGGGTCATGTGTGAGATCTGGTTCTGGCCATGTGATCTACATGATGAAATCCACTCCAGCCTCGGGGTCTGTGCCTGCTCCCAGCTGCTGCATCTGGAATCCCATTCTAGGGGTGGGTGCCGCTGACTCCAGGCTGTGTGGGCTGTTGGCCCTGGCTCCCACAGTGGGCTCTGTGCTCGCTGGCTCCTGCTCTTAGTTTTGGGCAGCTTTGGGTATTTACCCCATCAGTGACTCCTGAGGTAGGCAAAAGGGGTCTGCCCTTCACTGAGGGACTTTGAACAAGGGACTTGAGTGACAAGACAAGGGGGAATTCAGCTTTTCATGCACAGAGAGCAGGGTTAGATGGGATATCAGGCAGAAATTTTTCCCTGTGAGGGTGGTGAGGCCCTGGCACAGGTTGCTTAGAACAGCTCTGTCTGCCCCATCCCTGGAAGTGTTCAAGGCCAGATTGGATGGGGCTTGGGGCAACCTGGTCTCGTGGAAGGTGTCCCTGCCTATGGCAAGGGGTGAGACTGGATGGGCTTTAGGGTCCTTTTCCACTCAAACCACTCGGTGTTTCTCTGATCAGGCTCTGACGAGTGCTGTCTGTCCCCAGCGTCCGGAGGATTGAGCAGGGCTGGAGGAGCACACACCCATGCAGGAACCCACACTGGTGGGTGGCCAGGGCCAGTGCTGTTCCTGGTGGTGAGTGGGTGCTGCAGAACTGAGTGCACAGAACCTAGTCCCTAGCTCCTGGTCCTGGTTTTTCACTGCAGTCACCTTTGGAGCCTCACCTGGCCCAGTCTGGTGTATGGGACTGCAGGACAAGGCCAGCTTTGCTGTGGAGGGCTTGGAGTTGATTTAAAAGTGATGAGCACGTGGTGGGGGCTGTGTCAGGACATGGACCTCCCAGGTCAGCCATCTCACCTGGGATGTTCCTGGTGGGCACAGAGGTTGGAGGAGCTTTGAGGAGCTCTTTGGAAGAGGAGAAAAAAAGCGATTTCAGGTGGTTTACACAGAGCTTTTCCAACATGAAGCACAAACAGGAGGAAGCAGGGAGGTGTTTGCTGTAATTCAGCATCTGGGTAGTGGAGCTTCTGCCAGGGTTTGGGAGGGAGACAGTGGAGGAAGGATGGTTGTTATGGAATGAGGCGTTTGGGAGGGGGAAGACTCGCAGCTCGCGGTTGACGTGACAGAAGAGGAGGGCCTGGAGGGGGATTCAGAGGGAGTGTTTGCCTGCTGAAGAGAGAGGGTAGGGAAATAATTCCAGCAGCAGTGTTGTGGCTGAATAGGGATGAGGCAGGATTTGGTGGGTTACAGGTACTTTTGGGGAAAAGGAGCAATAGTGGTCAATGCAGAGTGGATGCTGTGGGCCTTTGGCTGCGTGGCCAAGGGGACAAGGAGGTTCCAGGGACTGGAGTTTGTGTAGCTGTGCAGGGGTTAGGGATGGCCAGGATGAGAAGTGAGGAGAGGGAAAGGAGGATCTGTGAGCTCTTACTGTCTGAGTCATGTCCTCAAGTCCCAGACAGGGTCCCTAGTCCCTGTGCAGCAAGGGCTTGGGGGACAAAGCTGGGATTAGCAGCAGCTCTCTTTAATCATGTGGACCTTGGGATTGTGGGTGCACACTTGAAATGCTGGAGGGGAAAAAAGCTGAGACTTCATTTTGGACAGGAGACAGTCCAGGAATAGAAAAGCAGAACTATGAATCATCACACAGAGCTGAGGGATGGTGTTAAATTAAAGGCTGGCTGGAGGAAGCGTGGAAGGAGAAGGGAAGGTGCTATGGGCAGAGCCATGTGAGACACCCAAAAAACAGCAACACTGGAGGTGTTGAGTGAGGATGCTCTGTCTGAGGCTGGTGAAAGAAGCTGTAGAGAACCACAAGGGGAACAAAGAGGATAAAAGAATTGCTGGGATCAGCAAGGACAAGGTATTGTGGCCACTTTGGTTCCTGGAGAGGAGCTGGAGGGTCCGAGAAGAGCCCAGAACCTGCAGGTGAGGCAGGAACAGGTTTGTGCTGTCGCCTGGTGAGGCAGAAAAGGGCAGTGGGAGATCCTGAGGTGGGAATGTCTGTCCTCTTGGGAAATGAAGATGTGTCAGTGATGTCAGACACCTTCCCAGGAGACTGGAGAGAATTCAGAGAGGTCGGTTTGGTGGGTGGACTGTTGGGAGGAATTGCATAGATGGCCACATCCAAATGGTTTGGGTCAGTGGCCAGATGGAAACCACTAATGAGTGGTGTCTACCCCAGGGCTGTACTGGCACCACTATTGGTTAATGCCTTTATTAATGACACAGACAGTGGCACTGAGTGCACCCCCTGTGTTTGCAGGTGACACCAAGCTGAGGGGTGCAGACTGGAGGGCAGGGATGGCACCCAGAGGGACACTGGCAGAGGAGTGGGCCCATGGGATCCTCATTAAGTGCAGCAAGGCCACGTGTAAGGTCCTGCACCTGGTTCTGGCCAATCAGTACCAGTACAGGCTGGGGCACCTTCCACTGTCCCAGGGTGCTCCAAGCTCCATCCAGCCTTACCTTGGGCATTTCCAGGGATGGTACAGCCACAGCTTCTCTGGGCACCCTGTGCCAGGGCCTCACCATCCTCACAGGGAAGAATTTAATCCCAATATCTAACTTAAATATCCTCTTTTGGTTTAAAACTATCACCCCTTGGTCTCTCACAGTCTGCCCATGTAAAACATCTGAAATTGCATTTTTTTTCCATAAGCTGTGGTGAGTTCCTTGGGCTCTGCCTGTGCTGGCCTCCACTTTGCTCTGAGTTGTGGGAATTTACACAAAGAGCCTTAAACCTCCCCTGTCCTCAGCATCGTTCTTCAGTGTCTTCTCTGTCTCCTGTGGAACAGGCCAAGCTTGCCTGTGTCCTTATTGGTCCCTGATGTGCCTGGGATTTGCCTCTAGTTTTTGCTGTTTGTCACAGGTCAGCTCTCACTCCTCGTGTAGCTGCTCTGGGCTCAGACTAGGGTGCTGCTGCCACTCCTTTATATTTATCCTTTTTAATCTGACCTCATTTCCAGTTTCCCTGTGCATGCCAAGCCTGGTATGGAGCTTGGGTGAGCCTAGTTGGTCTCCTACCACACTGGTTTCCTCTGCACTGGGATTATTTCTGTGTGTGCCATCACTGCTGCTTCAGGGGCTCTGCAGCTTTTTGTAATCTGTTTTGTTTTCTCTTTTTCTTTTCCCCTTGTGGATTTGCTTCCAATAAGATCTTTCCTATGGAGTTTGGTAATCATTCAACCAGAATGGTTTGGGTTGAAAGAGACCTTAAAGCTCATCCAGTTCCACCCCCTGCCCTGGGCAAGGACACCGTCCCCTGGAGCGGGTGGCTCCAAGTCCTGTTCAGCCTGGCCTTGAGCACTTCCAGAGATGGGGAGTCTCTCTGGGCAATACCTGCCTTGGTGGAGGCTCTGCAGTTGTGCTGTCCTTCCTCCCACAGACTGTAAGAACTTGTGGTCATTCTTTTCCCGCTCTGCCTCCTCCCATCAGCTTCCCTCAGAGGGTCAGCTGAAGGGGGACAGCAAGACCTGGAAATTGAGTTGGAGAGAGTCTAAGAGAAAATCGAGGACAAAATGACACATGGCCTGGTACAAGTGAGAAATGGGCATGGGAGGAGGTGCCCACCCCTGTGCAGGGCTGGGAGTGGATTTTTGGGGAGGGGATTGCACAAGGTGTTTGGGGAGCTCTGTTGGTGGGAGGTGAGGGGGGAGACCGAGATACTCCCCTTGGAAGAGACAATGCCTAAACGTGTGTTGGGCTTAGCTGGTTTGCAGGCTTTGTGGGCTTTGTGGGGTTTGATTTCAAACACAAACCACAAACTTTGATACTGGAGTGTCTATTCCATTGCTGGCCATGTATCATGAACTTATAAATGGTACCATCATCCCCCTGTTCAGTTTAACAGCACTGCCATCCAGGCAGGTTGGGAAGTACTTTGTCTGGCTGGAAAGATCTTGGATCCCCCATTCCTAGAGGTCTTCACACTCTCCCAGGGCAACAATTGAAGGGAGCCCAACCACTGCTTCTTCAGTTGGTTGTTCCAGTCATTAATTCCACCAGCTGCTGATAGTTCCTGTTTAATTCCCAATTTACATTAATCTGTTTTAAAGTTAATTTTCTCACTTGCTTCTTTAGACTGGGCTAAATAAAACTTTGTTACCTGAACGTTATTCCCTGAGAAGTTTACTGCTACTTCATCATCAATTATCTCTTGATGTTCTTTTTGGGAAGTAAATAGCATAATGCTCATTAAAAGTCTCTTCATGAGTTCATTTTGTGTGGTCTTCAAAGAATTTTTATGGCTCTTCCTTACCCAGTGTTCTTAAAATGCAAATCATCAGATTATAGGCAGCGTGCTCCCACTTGACCCCGCCACAGTTCCATGAACTGTAAATCCAGTTCCTTTCTCTGCTGGCTGCTCTTTTTTTGAAACCAGAGTGGTTTGGGTTGGGAGGAGCCTTAAAGCTCCTCTGTGGTCTGTGTGCATTAGAGCTCTGTTGTCCGGCTTACCCATCTGCTTCTTCCTGATGGTGGATGATGTGGATCCACACTGATGGTTCCTGGTCACCCAGTCATTTCTCCCGTGTTGGAAACGGCCCCAAAAGGACGTGGTCTGTGGTTTTGGGCTGGGGGATCTGACTGGCCTGGCATTCCTGGCATTTGCCATTTCACCTCTCTTAGAGCTGGCATAGTAAAAGTGCTTTCCCAGTTGCCTGAAGCTTCCCAGCTTCACTAGTAAGGCTCCAGGTGTCACTGGAATCCTCTTGCCTGTTGACGTGGATCTCTGGCTCTTCTGAGCCTGATCTGACTGTGTTTATTATAAATGACTTTGCAAAGTGATGGTTTGTAGAGGGAATGTTGTATGGGAATGGGTTACATGGAAACATGGGCAGAGTTGTTTGTGTCATGGAACCATGGATCACTTTGGGCTGCAAGCACCTTCAAGGTTGTCCAGTCAAACCCTGTGTCAGCAACACCTGAACCACCTGGAGGAGTGCTATCAGCTGTGACATGAATTGTTGTTTAAAAACGTCCAGTTCCATTGACTCCATCCCCTTCCCAGAGGCTGGTGTCAATGAGGGCTGCTGGGGGCTTGGGGGTTCCCCTTTCCCAGGGACTGGTGTCATTGGGACAGCAGGGGAGGTCAGGGGGTCCCCTTCCCACAGGCACTGGTGTCAGCAAGGGCTGCTGCGGGTGGGTATGATGTCACTTTGCTCTGTTCCAGCCATTCCTGGGTATCTCTGTTATTTCAATATTTATTAAAAATTAGCATGAGCAGGAGTGTGACCTCAATCTTCCTCGCTCTTCCTTGCACCATTGTATTCAAAATGTTTGTGCCTTTAAATAAAAGTTACTTTTTTTAATGACATTTTAAAAATTGTTTCTGCTAGTGGCTTTGCCATTCTACATTTGTCTGTGTTTGCTCTTCCTGAGTTTGTGTCAGTGCCTCTGGTGCCGTCTGTGCGAGCCCCAGCAGACCCCTGCCCCTGGACCTGCTCTGGGGAGTGAGCTGTGCCTCCCTGTACAGGTCTGTGCTCCACACAGCTGCTTCCTGCTGCTCTCAGCATTGTTAGAGACTCCTTTTCCTGAAGGCTTCAGCTTCCTACACCATTTTTGATGCTTCCTGCATTCAAGATCTTATTGACATCTGTTTCCTCCTCTTTCTTCCTTCTTCTTACCTGTTTTTGGGCAGTTTGGATGTCACTTGTCTCCAGGAGGGTTCAGGAGTTTTAGCCAAATCGTTGTCCTGGTGTTTTTATGAAGTGTTGGCACTTGGGCTGTTTGATCAATTGTTATGGAAATGTACAAATGCAAACCACAGCAAAAGCCCCAAACTGGGGCTTAGAATCCTGGAATGGTTTGGGCTGGAACAGACCTTACCTCCCCTTCCATTCTACCCCCTTGCCATGGTCAGGGAGGCTTTCCACTAGAGCAGGTTGCTCCAAGCCATGTCCAGTCTGGTCCTGAACACTACCAGGGATGGTTCAGCCACAGCTGCTCTGGGAAAACCCAGGCTGCCCCACTTTCCTCTCCAGGTGTCGGGTCCTGCTGCTGCTGCCCCACTGTCCCTGGCTCCTACTAGGCCAGTGGCTGTGGCTGGTGGGCTCCTGACAGTGCTGGCCCTAGTGCAGCGTCCCTTCCTCTCCTTGAGCTAGTTCTGCTGGTCCCAGAGTGAGGCAGCGCTGCCAGATTTAGGTGGCACAGTAAAATAAGTGCAGTTACTGAGAATTTGGGTTACTTTATTACCAAATTAGGTGCTAAGCAGCTTTCTCCAGGTGAGGAGGGTGCAGTGGTCAGAGGGACAGGGCAGGTCTGGTCCCCTCAGTCCCCCTGCACTGAATGATGTCCCCGTGCCCTGGCCATGTGGATGCTGCACTTGGGAACATGGTGGTGGCCTTGGCAGTGCTGGGGGAACACTTGGTCTTGATGGTCTCTGGGGGTTTTTCCAACCTTAATGATTGTGTGATTCCATGACAAGCTGTGCTTCTGGCACAGCCTGGCCATTGGGCCGCCCCATGCCCAGGGCAGGGGATGCTGAGGCTGACGAGTGGGTGGGCATGTGGGGCACGGGTGAGTCCTAGGCTGGGCATCAGAGCCAGCAGGGCAGTGGCAGCTGCGGTCAGGCTGAGGGCTCACCTGCTCTGCAGCCGTGAGGGCCCCCGCAGCACGGCCACCGGCGCGTCCGGGGACAGGCACGGCACCTGCTCGGTGTCCTGGAGTCACCGCCGGAGGACTGGGAGACCCCTGCCCGTGCCACTGCCAGGTCCGTGCTCTGCCCGGTGCCAGGGACCTCGGGGAGCCCCCAGCAGCAGTCTGTGAGCAAAGCTGCAGCTGGAGCTGCTGTGGCTGCCTGTGCTGGCCGCAGCCGTGTCCAGGGTGAGTCACGGGCCGTGCTGTGACTCAGCCACAGACTCTGCTGTGCCGCCGCTGGCCCTGAGTCACGGCGCTGCCAGGCCCCAGCCCTGCACAGGCAGGGCTGGGAAGGACAGAGCGAGGAGACCAGCTGGAGCTGGCGTGGGGGTCCCAGCACGAGCATGGGGCAGCCTGGGTCGGTGTGACCTTGCCGAGTGTCCTGCAGCGTGTCCCCTCCATAGCAGCTCCCCAGTGCTGTGTGTGACGTGGGGCAGCAGCAGGGCTGCCTGTGTGACACGAGGAAATCAAGTGGGTGACTGCAGGGTTCTAGGGTGCTCACGGGCTCAGGATGGATCAGAGGTCACAGTGGCCCTTCCCTGCTGGTACCTGTCTGTGCAGGCAGTCTGGGCGGGCAGGTGCGTGCAGCTGTGCCCCGGGAAGTTCTCTCCAGAGGCTGGAGAAGAGTCTGGCCAGGAGCACACCCTGCTTTCATGGGAGATTGGCTGTAGAAGTAGTTTCAGCCCTGGAGCCTTGCCAGTCTGAGGGTGGGGATGGCTCCATGTGAACTCCTGCTGGAGCGGGCATTTGCTGTGTCCCACAGTCTCCAGTGTACAAGATGACGTCCTTCCAGCTGCCCCAGGTCTGGGCTCTTGCAGCTGGGTTGAAATTTTCTGTGGGTGGGAAGTTGCTTTCCTTGAGGTTGTACATCAGTGTCCAGACCTCCAGGAAGGGCTTTAGGAGCGTGTCTGTAATCATGGCAGGAGTGTGGCGCATGGCCGGGTGTCCACTGTCTTCTGGGCGTGGGCAGAGCAGTGGAATGCACCTGCCATGGAAAACTCCTCTGCATCAGCACGTTGCCCACTGTCTGAGTGTTGGTCTGTGTGGTGGTACATGATCAGCTGGGCTGAGCAGTTTCAATCCTTGGATTGGGCCTAACAGCCAGGGGATGTCTGGGCCCATCAGCTAATGGTCCTGCTGACCACAGCAGGGCCAAGGCATGGAGCACACAGAGGGGATTTTGGGCAGTGACCTCTCAAAGAGGACCCCTGTCTGCCCAGAAGGCAGAGGGGCAGCTCTTCTCTCCTCTTCTGGGAGATGTGTCTGTGTTGGCTGAGGCCTTGCTGGGCACAGGGGGCTCCCCATATCTACCTCAACAGCTTTGCTGATGCTGCCAGGGTTGCAGTTTACATTGTGGTGTACTGCAAACCCAAGATATAAGACTGGGGAGTTCCATGGTGCTGCCAGGTCCTTCCCAGCTTTGCTTTCAGGGAGGCTCGTGTCTGCACAATGGAGTGATGAGAGCAGGGTGGGACAGGATACCCTGTGGCAGTGATGGTAATTGGCACCTCGGCTCCACACTGTCCTTGGCTGACCACAACCACTGTTGTGCTTCGCTGTGTCAGGGAAAGGGCCTACCCTGGGAGGCACTGGGCCAGTGCTCCCCGTAGTGCCTGGAGCCATCCTGTAATTCCCTGAGTGACTCAGAAACGCATAAAGCCTTTTCCTGCTGCTGAGGCGCTGGGGAAGCCTTGGTCAGCAGGATCACTGTGTGTGCTCCAGGATCAGCTGCTGACGGACAAGTCGGCACTGGACTGAGCCCCCATGAGTTGTCAGCTTTCATCCCCTGATGTGCTGACACGAGAGGCTCTCTGGAAACCCAACTGGCTGTTGAAGGAAGCAGGAGCCAACACCTGAGCTTGGTGCTGGGGCCAGGTGCGGGGCAGAGGTGTGGGCAAGTGCCATCTCCTCTCCTGGCGCTGGGGATGGGAGTGTGACAGATTTAACAGTTAAATTCCCAGTGTTGGTAATTGTCGTTCCGTTGAAGTCTCTAATTCTGCCGTTTCCATGGAAATAGAATGATCTTGTGATTAAGATGTGAGGCTGAGGTGGCAGCTCTCTGGTCCTTCAGAGCTGCAAGCCCTTGTTTGCTCCCACGATTGTCTCTCTGTGAGAGGAGACACACACCTGCCCTTACATGACAGTCTGGGTTCCTGCCTTCAGAAAGGTGTCTAGAAGCCCTGCCTTGGCCCAAGGATCCTGGCAGAACCTCCTCAGGTGCATCGAGCAATGCTATTTCTCGTTCTGTGTCGACTGAGGGGGTTGTCCTCTATGGAAACTGTGGGATCCAGAAGTGGGGGAGTTGGCTAATATGGTGTCAGGGATGGAGGTGACATCACCTGAGTCTGCTCCCCCAGGCTCCTCGTCATCGTCATCGGTCTCAGGCTGAAGTAGGAGTGATAAGTAGGTTGGGTGACTTGGGCACTAGAAGTGCTGATTTCTCTCCTTGCTGTGGGAGAGCCGAGGGTGCTGGATCAGATCCGGAACTGGAAACCACAGATGGCCGGAGTTCAGCTTGAGAGGAGGAGGAGGAAGAGTTGTGATGGGACCCACTTTAATTCTGGCACCTTCCTGCACAGCGTGGTGGTGCCGAGGGGACATGGGGCTGGTGGGGCTCAGCAGGGCCTCTCCCTGCAGAGCTGCCCAGGGAAACTGGGCTCTGCAGTGCAGATCCATTCTTGGGAGGCTGGGGAACTGGAGTGTGCAGCCCTCCTCTCCCAGGTCCCCAGGCTCTCTTATCTGGCTGAGTAGCCTTGGCATTTCTCCTGCTTCCCTGTCTCAGGTAATGTCTTGGAGGGAAATCCCACAGTCAACATGGTCATAGAGCCCAGAACCTTAAAGCTCATGTAGTCCCACCCCCTGCCCCTAGATTTCCACCAAGCCTCATCCAAGCTGGCCTTGAATACTTCCAGGGGTGGGGTTGCCACAGCTTCTCTGGGAAATGTTTTCGGGGAATTCTTGAGAATAACCCCAAGATTTCATCTGAGAAATGCTGGGACTGGAGATGCAGGACATTTTCTGGGCCCCAAGCAGAGCCCACTGTGGCTTGGCAGATCAAAGTCTAGAGTGCTGGGCTCCAGCCTGGAGCTGGGAGGTTGATCAGCTCTTCAATCCCTCACTCAAAGCTGGAAAAATGTACAGCTTTGGCCAAGCTGCCGTGTTTTTTCCCCAGCCTGCTTTTGGGAAGTGTCTGAATTGCTTTTGCTGAAACTTCTATAAATACCATCCTGATGCAGTGAGCGAGCATGGAAAATGTCAGTGGGAATGTGGTTTTGGCAGCCCTGGCCTCGCTGCTGCGGGGACGGTGTGACAGCCCCAACCACGGCGCTGCCGTGGCTCTGCGTGTGCACGCGGGGCAAGGGGCCCCCTCCCTGTGCTGCTGCCAAAGGGCTCCAGGGGATCCTCTGCCCCCTCTCAGCCTGCACTGCTGCCCTGCTCTTCACGGGCTGGGCTGTGCCTTTCCCGCTCCCAGGAAGCCTTTCCCGTGCCCAAAGCTGCGTCTTGCGTTTCTGTAGCCTCGCGTGGAGCTTTTGTCCTTGGCTTTGGCTGATTGTCCTCTGAGCGTGTGTTTGCTGGGCGCCGCCGCAGCCCTGGTGAGACGTTTCACAGTGATGCTTTATGTGAAAAAATCTCCTGGTTTGGACCTGCTTAATTGGATGTGATGTCCCCAAGTTCCTGCTTCGGAAGAAACAGTGAACAAATTGTTCCGTAGTGGCCTCGTCCTTTCTTCTCCCGGCGTGGAAAACTTCATTCCCCCTCTGCCATCTTCCTTTCCAGGGTCCCTGTACAGCGGCTGTTCTATCTTGTCAGTCATCTCCTGCTCCTCTTAGTACCTGGTGAGGACTGTAGGTCAGGACAAGAGTGTTGGGATATTCCCTCTCTTGTTCTCCATTCTTTACCTGGTAATGGTTGGCACCTTCTTTGCTCTTTGATTGCTGCTGAGTAGCAAACTGATGTTCACAGAATCATGGAATCATGGAATGGTTTGGGTTTGGAGGGACCTTAAAGCCCATCCTGTTCCACCCCCCATCCACTAGATCAGGTTGCTCCAAGCCCTGTCCAACCTGGCCATGAACACTTCCGGGAATGGGGTAGCCACAGCTTCTCTGGGAAATGTTTTCATAGAGTTGTTGAGAATAACCCCAGGAATTTCATCCAAGTAGTGAGAACTTGCAGCTTATTTTTTGCAGATGTAAAATCAGAATTGTTTGTTTCGGATGATTCCGCTTCTCATTGGTCACCTGCTGTTCTGGCAGCTGGACACTCGGGATTTTAAGGTCCTTTTGCCACTCTTTCTCTTTGTTTCTGCCACCTTGAGTAATGTTTTCAGCTGCTGGGGTTTCTTTGCTTCGTATTGTTCTCCCTGTGCCTGTCACACACCCCATACTTTTTCTGTACTTTCCTCCCCAGAAGTTCCAGGGCTGAAGACCGTGGCTGTACTGCCTGTGAGAGCTGTGTGACCTGGCTGGCAGGCAGGCAGAGCTCTCCTTGAGCCCGAGCCTTGCTCTGAGCACCACTGGATCCGTCCCTTCTCCCAGGCTCTCCCCGGCCAGATGCCCATTCCCTGTGTGTCTGTGGCCAGGGCAGGTTTCCTGTTTGCTGGCCTTCTAGCAGCACAGCATGGCAGAGCTTTGCAGCCACGTCCTCTCAAAGCAGAGTTCTCCCAGGGAGGGATGCCGTGGTCCTGGGGAGCACACCATGGTCCTGGGGTGCACACTGTGGTCCTGGGGTGCATGCCATGCTCCCTGGTAGCCCTCCTACTGTAGTGGCTGCACTTGCTCCCTGGTTGCCCTTCCTTGGCCTTGATGTCTCAGTGCTCTTCATTCCCACTTTCTCCCCAGCACAGCACAGAACCAGCTGCATCTGAAGAGCCCAGTGGAGGTGTGAACCCCACAGCTTTGCCTGGGACTTGCTCCAGGCAATGCACAGGTGCCCCAGTTGTGCCGTGGATTTTGAGTGAGCAGCAGCACGCACTGAATGCTGGAGTTACTGGAACTGGTGTCATGGTGTTGCCAGTGGTACCAGTCTGGGCATCTCCAGGGAGGTTGCCAGCAGTGTTTCATCTCCACCAAGGTCATCTTTTGGGAGCTATCCCAGCCCTTTCCTCAGTACCAGATTGCCTGTAGATGGGGAAGGATGTTCCCTGCCCCTCACAGCCCCCATAATGCCCTGTAAGTCTGGAGAAGCAATGCTGTTCCTGGGCAAGGTGTTTGGGTAATACTCACCTGTTGCCATTTGGTTTTGGAGGTTGGTGTCACTAAAGCCAAAAAACCAATAAAACGATGAGTCACGGGACCTGGGAGAGAGGACACAAATTTCAAATGCAGTAATTGCAAAGAATGTCATGTTTGTGCCCAAATCACATAAAGCCCCGTTAATGAGGGAGGCTGTGCCAACAGCCAGCCTGGCACATGGAGCGGGTGGCGCATCCGAACAGCAGGACTGGCACAGAATTGTTCCTAAACAGGGGAAGAGTTGCTGTTACAGAACACAGACCAAGGGTGGAAGTGAGCAAAAGAGGTGGGACATTGGCATCCAGCTGGTCACTGCCTATGGGGAATTGTGAGGTTTATTTGGAACAGGGTTGTTTTTAGCTGTGATGTTTGTCTGAAATGTCTGAAACATGGGGTGTGGGGAGCTGTGCAGTGTAAACATCTCCATCCCTGCTTGGAAAGGTGGAATCCTTTCTCTGGAATGGTTGTTCAGTCCTGAACAGCAGCTGCCAAAGCCAGGTGTTTTCAGATTCCCACCTTTGGGCAGCTGGCACCCTGAGCTGGCTGCAGAGCTCTCTGCAGCTGTGAGAAGATGAGTGAGGTTGGAGTGGGCTGATGCTATGCCAGCCTTCAGCAGGATCCATGGATGACTCAGGTATTCAGGATACAGTTAGGTTGATACTGATCCCTGAGAGAGCAGCGGAGTGCCTGACATAATCCGAATTAGTGGAGAATTAAAGGAGGGCAGTGGGTGCTGAGTGACGTAGTTTGATGGGTTCTACTTTCCATGACATTGAGAACAGCTCCCAAGCAGTGGGATTAGTGAAAGGTGTTAGTGATTAAATAGTACCTGGAGGCTTCTTTATGGTATTTGGGTTAGTCCAGAGTAACCTTAGGAAGAAACTAGAAGAGTTAATGGTCAACATGAAATGTGTGGAGTAACAACTGGGGACCTCAGTGTGTAGCTGTGAACACAAACTGGGCTGAGGCAGGTTTGGGGGGATTCCTGGGGATCAATCCATCCTCTCCTATGAGTGTTTAGTGTCTGTATTGACTCCTGGAAAAATCATCAAGAACGGTTCTCCCTGGCAAATCTAAGGTGGTGTGAGGCACTCAAAGCCATCCCCTTCTGCCCCAACCACATGGGAAGTTGGTTTTGGTGTTGGGGGATTTGAGGTCTCCCTTGCTGCTTTCTGTGGTCACGTCAGGCAGGGGCCACATTGTGACTCAGGCAGCTGGGACCCCTCGGACCCCACTGGTACTTGTCAGGCAGCTGGGATCCCTCAGGCCCCACTGGTACTTGGTGTTGGCAGGGAGACAATGAGGTGAGGGTTGCTGAGGCCGAGGGTGTGAGCTGGGCAGAGTGACGCAGGGACTGGTCCCTCCTGAGGCCCAGGAGTGAGACGTGGCACCCATTCCCATTTGGGAGGATGAGCCTGTGCTGGCTGAGGTGTCTGTGGCTGCAGCAGGGAACCTTGGGGGATGGTGGGAACAGAGAACCAGGTGCAAGACCTGCACCTTCCATCCCACCTTCCGGCTGCGGCTTGTGGCTTTCAGTTTCTGGGTTTTTCTGCTGTCTGTGGTTGGTGGCTGGCCTCTGTGCAGAGCCTCAGGGAGGAACTCGAAACACCCAAAACCCGAGTTAGACACTGGTAGGCTCTTTAGGCCACTGGGGTCTGTAAAGGTGAGCACTGGTGGAGATGGTGGCGTGGCGAGCGTGCTTCCAGCAGTGGTCAGAGCTGGGACCCTCGTGCCAAAGTGAGAGCAGGGGCAGGAGAATTCAGACCCTTGGCCAGCCTGGAGCAGGGTCTTTGGCTCAGCATCCTTCAGGCTGGGGCTGCCTTCAGCTCTCTCCAGGACCTGGGGCAGCACCTGAGGTATGAGTGGGTTCATTGAAATGGATAGTCTTACCTACAGTGTTTGTTGTGAAGGAGAGTTCCATGTGCCAGGTGACGTCTACTTCTTTAACATCCCAAGGTTGATACTTCCTTCTCTAAGTCTATTGTTTGTGAGCATAGAAGTTCCACATGGGGTCTGGGTCCTGTGCACCATGAGGGAGCTGGAGAAGGCTGTTGGGGGCTGGAGCACTGCAGTCCCCCTGCTCCAGGTGGGATACAGAGGTGTTACTAACACTGTTCTCACAACTGGCTCTTGCTGTTTGCGGCAGAGCAATCTCTGCCTGTGCGTGCAGATGCTGTTAGTCACTGTGCTCGCCTCAGAGGATGACGAGGTGGAAGCAGCACTAACACGGCGTTTGTTGGGGTACTCAGGCCCACGTGAGCATCCTGTGCTGTTGTCAGCCTCAGTAGCTTTTTAGCCTATGTTTTGAAAATAATTTCCTTTGCCTGCTCTGTTGTTCCTGAGCAGGTGCCTTTGGGAACAGGGCGGAAGGATGGGATCTTTCCATGGCTTTATTGTTTTGCATGTTTCCCAGGGAGGGAGGAGTGGTCTTGGGGATCTTTGGGAAGCACTGTTGGGATTCTGGGCTGCCCCCCTTTCTCTGGAGCTTGATGACTCTCCAGTCCTACCTTTTGCTAGGGTTGGCTCTTCCCAAAATTCTTGTATTGTTGGTGTCTGCAATGCGATGTGCGCAGAGCCAGAAGGGCTTGAGGGCAGATGGTATGTCTAGTCAGCACAGGCCTGGTGTGGAGGCCCAGGCTCCATCTGCTGCTGGGGTGGGTGGGAGCTTTGCTTGTGGGTGCAGAAATGTCCTGTATCTGCTGGGCATGGGAACGTCACCACAGTGCAGTCATGTCTGAAGGGGCTCCATGGTGCAGCTAAAGGACAGCTCTGTGACCATCCTTTGCAAGCTGCTGCGGGGTCTCTGCCTTCCTGTCAAGGCTGGAGGGATTTTCCAGCCTCCTCCATCTTCTGCCATGTTCTCTTCCTGACCTCCATGTGGATTTTCATGTCCTCTGAGTCCCATTGCTGCACCGTTCACTTCTTAGTTTCACCCAGTTCCTATTTTTCATGCCATTTCTTCTCGTTTGCTGCTTTTGGAATAAACTGGAGGATTTTCACTGTTTAAGTGATGCTTATGGGAGAGATTTTAAAGTGAGGCTTCAGGACCTGGGGGAGCTCTTCTTTAGTCCTCTAGCCAAATTTTCACCTGGCCTTTTGTCTTTGGATTTTAAAATCCCAAGGAGATTTCACAATGTCTGGCCTAATCATGCTGATGCTGCTCATACCTGCATCACCAGTGAGGAGCTTGGGAATTGGGAACATCCTGGTGCCTGGAGACAGCCCTGTTCCATGGGAACATCCCTGTACCTGGAAACAGCCTGGTGCCTGGGGCCAGCGTGATGCATGGCTGGCAGCATGGCAGGGCTGCTCGTGCCCTGCAGTGCAGGTACCAGACTGCCTGCTGATTTAGTCAGGAGACTGGTATGGACGTCTCTGCACGCACAAGTGCCCGGAGGTGGCTTAAGGAGCAGAAGTGATTGCTGCTGCCTTGATCTAGTATTACACCCTGTAGGTAACATCCCAAAGCCTTATCTTCTGGGGCTTCCCTGAGGCACCAAGGTCTGGACCAGCTTGGGAAGCATCATCCCTGCATCTGTCATCCCTACATCTGTTTTCCCTGCATCAGACTTGCAGCATGTGGGTGCAGGATCTGCAGCATGGCCACCTCCACAGGGTCCATGGCAGGACGCTCTCTGGGAAAGGCTGGCAGCAATTTGGTTTCCAGCTGCTCTCCTTGGTGTCCAAGAGCGTGGCCGTGCCCTGTTTGGGTGACATGAGCCTGACCTCACGTGTGTGGGAGGGAGGCGTTTGCTTCAGTGCTGCATCCCAGGATGAGGGGGAAGAAGGTGGCAATTTCCTCATCAGCAGCTCGAGGTTTGTGGCAGGACCTGAGCTGGGGGTGTGCAGTGTGGGAGGAGGGAGGGAGCTGGTGCTGGAGTCGGGCTCTCCTGTGACTGTTACTTACTTCCCAGCTGATGTTAACTCTCTGCTGGTTTGGCCTGTTCCTCTTCTCCATGGAAACTGTAGGGAACAACCTGCTTTGAGGTACGTCTCTCGGCAAGAGGCCTTGGAGTCAGTCAGCCTGTCAAGTGTCAAACCCGGGAGGGCTCTGTGCTGCACAGTGGGTGCAGGGGCAGGGCAGGGCATGAGGGTCCAGCTCATGGCAGTGAGGTCTGTGGCAGAGCTTGGACCTGCAGCAGTGCCTCGGTCCCGAGACCCTGGGGATGTGCAGGAGCTGTGGGGTGGGTGGTGTTTGTCAGTGGAGAGCAGCAGGACATTGTCTCTCGGGCCCAGGGTGGCTTGGGTGACCAGAAGGAGTTGTTGGGGTGCTTGGGGTGACCAGAAAAGGTTACCACAGTGGAGCTGTGTGGTGTGCAGTGGTGCTGTGGTGGATGCCGAGCCTGTGGCAGAACTCAGCGCGAATGCGTCCCTCTGCCGAGGATCAGGGGACGCCTCTGTCTCCTCCCTCCTCCTGTTTGGCCGAGGATGTCTGTGGCTGNTTGGCAGAGCCTCATCAGTATTCCTGGTGCGTGGCCGAGCCGGCTGGAGCTGCTTCGCAGAGCCCGGCAGCTCCGGCATGGTCCTGGCACAGCGCTCGGGGTCCTCCTGCAGCTGCGGGGGGCTTGGCTGCCGTCCCTGCCCTGCACGGAGCCCTCCTGCTGCTCCAGCTGCACAGCGGGTGCCGCGGCCCTGGGTGTGCCGCAGCCTGGCACAGGTGTGGTGTTCTCACCTGTCCTGCACCCCGTCCTGACTTTGTCCCTGGTGGTGGTGCCCGTTCCGCTGCCCCAGTCCCAGCACCAGCACAGTCTGTGCGGGGTTGTCGGCCTCGGGCACTCGCAGCCCTGGTAGCACGTGGGGCCCAGAGCTGGCCGCTGTCTTCAGGTGCTCCTGCTCTGCCACTGGCATCTGCCCTCTGTGCGGGCACTGGGAGCCATTGGGGCCATCCGTGCTAGGAACTTCATCCCTCCCCTGGCTGCCGAGGCAGTGCTGGCTGTGTGGGGCTGCAGGGGGGCCCTCAGACTCAGGCCCCTCTGCAGAGTGTGACAGCGCTTTTGAACCCAGTGCAGGTGTCCCATCCTCCCAGATGGGCATCTCCCTGGCAACAAAATCACCCTATCTGCAGATCTCTGAGGCAGCAATACTATTTGTGTCTGGGGGAGCACAGGGATACCAGTGCCAGTGGGTCTGGGAGAGCAGTGATACCAGTGTCACGGGGTCTGGGGAGCACAGTGGAGCATTTGACCATGGTTTAGACTCTTCGGGCTCCACCCTGAATGTCACACCAGGGCCAACCAGCACTGGAATGTTCCCTGGCTCTCAAACGCTTCCCATGCAGCTGTTGTTAAGCCTCTCATGGATGATATTAATTTCAGCCAGATGTTCATGGCCATAATGTTTGTACCATGCATGTGACTCACAGAAGGGCTGACAAGGGACCAACTTGCTTCTGTCCCCAGGCACCTGCTCTGGGTCAGATTACCAAAGCCCTGTTACTTCCCAGCTCTCGGAGATGCTTCTGCAGCCCTGCATAGCCCTGGGGACTCCAGCCAAGCTGCTGCCCACCTTGTGAGCAGGTGAGCTGTCACCTGTCATCTGCATTAGACATAGACACAGCTTCAGTCCAACCCAGTATGGTTATGGCAGGGACACATTAAAGGCATGTGAGGAGTTTCAGTGATGGCTCTCCTGAAACCCTGGTGTTTTCTGGTCTCATTCTCAGGACAGTTCCTCTATCAGTGGAAAGCTGAGGCAGCTGGAGCCCATGCGTTGGGATACTGGCAGGGTTTGAACCTGTCCTGGGGTAGAGATTCCCAACCTGTGTGCAGGTGCCCTGGAGCCCTCAACCCAGGACTTGAATCTAAGGCTCCATTTTAGCCTATTTTAGACGTTTTTCAGAATAATGTCAAGGGGATCATGTCAATATACATATCAATGCACACAGCATGTGGAAACTTTTGCCAGGAAACAGCCTAATTAGGTAAGAACAGTGTTACACTGTTACTGTTGTATAGACCAATGTCTTATTGGGATGCAGTAGGACAGGTGTTGTACCTGTATTTCTTCTTAGGCCGCTGGAGGTTCCACTGAGTGTTGTGCCCAGGTTCTGACTCTGTGTTTAAGAAAGGTGGAGACAAACTGCACAGAAATGGGAATGCTTTAAAAACACAAATAGCTTTAAAAATGTGATCCCTGGTAGGACAGGAAAGGGATGTCCTCCGCTAAGGGGAACTCTCCATGTTTTTCAGTAGGTTTAATCTGAATTTGGATGGAGTCACAGGAGGAGGAAGAGCTGAAGCAGGAAGGAGGTCACAGGCTGGAGGAGGCTTTAGAAGCTCATATTGCTAGGGGGGTCTTGAGGAGGTTGAAAGGATGGGTCAGACGGACCCTGTTGGGGCAATCCAGCATGTCCAGTCCTGCCTCAGCGGGCAGCACAAGGTGCATCATCTCTCTAGCAGACAGTCTGTGATTCAGCGACACCTCACAGCCAGAACCTGCCAGAATATTTTAAAAAGCTGAGACTCATGTAGAAGGGGAACCATCTGGTGCTGTTGGAGTATGTGTTAAACCCAGGGTTTGGAAAGAGATGGATATAGATGGTCCCATCTCCCTACAGGAAGAACTTTCCATCCCTGAGAGCACAGAGCTGTGCCAGGCATGGTGGAAAGGAGCTTGTGAGGGTCCTGACCTGGTTCCCTGCCCAGAGCCAGGTACCAGTGCCTGTGCCTGAGGTGCCCCTGAGAGGTCGGCTCTGACAGCCTGGTCCCCACAGCCAGGTCTGTCTGGTGTTCAGTGCTTTGGAAGACATTCCCTTGTAACTGCGTCCTGCAGAATTCCTGGTGCTGGCTGCAGCGCGGCTGCCCGGGGAGACGGGATGGCAGATGCTGTGCATGCGGGTCGGATCCAGTCTGGCAGTTGGTGTGTTCCTGTGACCTTGGCACAGATGGCAGAGCTGCAGCTCGGGCGGGTTGGCAGGCGCCTTCTGCTCAGTCCCAGGCAGGTGCCCGTTGTCTGGGGAGGGAGGGGAGTGGGATGTGTCCCTTGTCTGCCCACTGGACATGGCCAAGGCCCGGGGAGTGGCGGCTCTGAGCTACAGCTCTGGGAGTTTGGCTGCGGGTACTGGGGATGGGAACTGCCGGTGTAGGGCTGGTGCTGACAGCTGCCAACACCTGAGGGAAGAGCAGGACCTGAAGCCCCAGGAGAGGCTCTGGGTGGGACCTCTTCTCCTGTATGCCGTGATGGGGTCTGTGGTACTGACAGGGATGGGAGGGGAGGTGGATGGTGGGACCTGTGGGCTTAGAAGAGGGAGAAGGGAGAAGGGAGAAGGGAGAAGGGAGAAGGGAGAAGGGAGAAGGGAGAAGGGAGAAGGGAGAAGGGAGGGGCTTGGCCAAGGCGCTGGCTGTGCAGTAGGGAGGGGAAGAGCTCTAGGTGGGGTTTGGCTGTGTCTGAGGCCTGGGTGCATCCAGAAAACTGGAGAGGTAGGATGAGGCCTGCTGTGGAGGAGGATGAGGGCTCAAAGAGAAGGCACAGTCCAAGAAGGTGATGGGCGTTTGGAAGAGTCAAGGCAGTGGAATCAAAGACTCCTGTGTAAGGAGGAGGAAAGGGAGGTGCTTGATGTTAAGATGTTCCCTGGAAAGGCCTGGAGAAGCAGGAGAAGACCTGGGCTGGCTCAGCAGACAGGGCTTTCAGTAAGGTAAAAATAGTTTAAGGGGGAGTCAGGCATTTTTTTTTTCCTCCACAGAGGGAGCACAGATCATACTTGCAATGTGAAGGAGCAAAGCCAGGGGGAGGGAAGAGGTGTGGAGTAAAAAGCAGGAGGAGGAAGAGGAGAAGGAGGAGTGCCCTGGGGTGATGCTGGAGACAGGGACTGCAGGTAGCAATGGGGGGTGCTGGGGAAGAGGTGGAGGAGGTACCACAGTCAGGAATCCAGTGGCCGAGGAGGGTCAGTGCTTGGTGATGGTGGGTTTGGTCAAAGGAAGTGACTGTCCTGGAACTAGACCGGGGTGAAGCTCTGGCTGAGGTGGTCACACTTAACCTGGTGCCCTCTGCTTCGGGCTTGGGTGGGCTCTGGAAGTCAGTGCTCCTGGGGGTCTGTGCTCCAGGGTGTGGGTGCTCGGGGCTGCCTGGCCCGCTGGGGTCCATTCTGTCGGTTTTCATGTGTCCCTGAGCACAGGGCGGCTGCGGGGCATCACGCAGCTGCCGGGGGGTTCGCTGCCCCATCACGGATTTGGGAAAGGTGAGAAGGCAGAAGGTAGCTGGATCTGGTGCAGGGCCGGTGCGGCCAGGGCCGGGGGTCTGGGCGCCCGGAGCGGGGGGTCCTGGCAGGAGAGGGGAAGCTCCGAGCCGGGCTGAGG